>JAQIUQ010005430.1:0-81462 GCA_030378365.1 Hybognathus amarus
TTTTAAAGGTTATTCTGTTGAAAGCACAAAGAGCCATTTCTAGTCTGTGAAATGTTTTAGAGTTGATAATTTTTAATCGATTGATTAAGAGATATAAATCAAGACATAATTAAATCAACTTTTTCCCACAATGTTTTGTAGTTATAAATGGTAAAGGTGAAACATTCATATATGTAAAATAGTTTATACAGCATATATTTTGCATATAGTCCAATCATTGGAAGCACTTTCTCATAAATAAACAAAAAAAATAAAAATAAATAAATCATTATCGTTAATAGGGCTGGGTATTGACAATGATTTCACACTGTGATTCTATATCATTTTTTCTAATAGAAAATATCTCTAATTAATGATATCGAACTAATGCTATAAACAGGGAACCCTCTCACTTGGTACATTACAATATTAAAAGATAAAATTAACATCGAAGAAAAAAAATTCTAATCAATCAAATAAAAACATATGGATGTGTGCAAATATTTAATTAGTAGCCTACATAAGGCAGTTCTTATATCAACTTTCTGATTATAGGCCTATAATTGTGTTTCTACTCTAATTTGTTACTAAAATATTAACTTTTAAACTTATTAATGTATGTTTAATGTAATATGTCAATATATTACATAATATAAAGTATTCTTCTCCCTTTTAAAAGTTACTACAGAATCCAAGTATGTGGAAAAACAGCACGAATGTGAAAATGTTGTATTGCATTTATACAACAGTTCAATGAACAAGAGTCACATGTTCATTCCTAAATTAATCTGCTTTTTGGAACAAAACTGTTAAATGAATGATTCAATTGATTTACTCATACAGACAGTCACTCGTTGTTGCCACCTACTGGTGCAACATTTTTACTGCGACTGAAACTTCACAACTAATACACAGTACAACTGTTGTATCAACATGATTATCTGGTTAGTTGCCTTTTATAAATCTTTTATAAATCACATTCAGAATTATTTTCCCTGCTCAGGTCTGCTGTTATTAATCCAGAGTTCCCTCAGCAAAAAAAGCAGAACTTCAGGTAAAATTGAGCACTTTATTCAGTGGAAAAACAAAGCTCCCCGTGGACAAGCGTATAGGAGCGTTCGACAGGCAGCACTTTCGAGTCGTGTAGTATAAAGCATCTTCAGGGTACAGGCTCTTATCTTACTAGGGAAGATAACTCTCAAAGATTTTAGTGACAAAATCATTTCTTTGTGAAATGTCATAAAGATGTAAATCCATTCCCCAATGGTAGAGCACCAATCCAAAAAACTATGAACAAAGTGCGATAGAGAATGAAGGAGGTGTTTGTCTACAATCACACCACACGAGCTGTATTTCAGGAGGCAGATGGAGGCGTATTCCTGCCGTATGGCCACATCTCACAACACACTGCAGACTCCATGAGTCTTCTGACACACACACACACACGTCATTTTGAGGGTTTGTTGCAGCCAAGAACCACCAATTTACTAAGAGTCATCAGATCGACATGTACATGGACCAGCCATTGTTTAGGGGTGGATAAATCTGAAATCAATGTTCATTGTTATTCAGTTAATAATGCATCAGTCTCTGTGTCAATGCAAGCCGACAGAATAATAAATGTGTGTTGAGTTTGTGGTCAGACTTTTAGTTCACACAAAAGTAACAGAGAGCTGTTCAAGATTTAGGCCCCGTCCACACTACTGCGTTTCGTTTAAAAACGGAGACCTTTTGCTGACGTTTGCACCTTCCGTCTAGAAAAAACGCAGAAGTTTAGAAACGCCGCAGCTCAGTTTTGCGTTTTTAATCTCCGGAGGACGTTCTAGATCGGCTTTTGATCGCACTGATTCAATGCGCTCGAACATTTTGCATAGGAATATGACGTTTTTTTGAGTCGGGGATGAAGTATGACATGTCTGCCATCCAGTGGATACTATGGTGAGTTTTTCTCTCACAATTCTGACTTTTGTTCTCACAATTGCGTCTTTATATCATGCAATTCTGACTTTATATCTCACAATTCAGAATTGCGAGATATAAAGTCAGAAATGTGTTATACAAAGTCGAAATTGCGTGCTTTAAAGTCAGAATTGTGAGATATAAACTATTCTAAGTTGAGCTCTATTTTCCCCTTAGAATTGGCCTGATAAGTCGCAATTGCGCAATTGTGTTATAAAGTCAGAATTGCAAGATGTAAACTCGCAACTGTGAGAAAAAAGTCACAATTTTGTCTTTTTTTCCCCCTCACAATTGCAGCTCTATATTTCGCAATTGTGAGATAAAAAAGTCGTAATTATTTATTTATTTATTTATTATTCACTGGCGGAAACAAGCTTCCATAGAATACAATGTAATCAGACTTTAGCTATGAATTTAAAAAATATATATATTATTAATATATTATTAATATATATATATATATATATATATATATATATATATATATATATATATATATTAACACACACACACATATATATATATATATAATTTATATTTAAAAAAAACAATCACACTGTTAATGGTTTTGTATGGTAATGTGTGTGTGTAGGGGGTATATATATATATATATATATATATATATATATATATATATATATATATATATATATATACACAAACACACAACCATGTAAAGACATTATTGTACCATGTAAAGGACTGGAGAGAGAGGAGAGAGAGGAGAGGAGAGAGAGAGAGAGAGAGAGAGAGAGAGAGAGAGAGAGAGAGAAATTGGGTACTGAAGACACTAAATGGTTGTATAGATTGTAACACACACTCACGCACACGCACACACACACACACACACACACACACACACACACACACACACACACACACACACACACACACACACACACACACACACTGTACCTGATGATTTAGCCCCTCTGTCAGTAAGTAGAGATTAAGTTTCACCTTCAGAGGTTAGGGGATATCTGCTTATTCAGCACCTTGCTCAGGGATTACATTTTCCATTTCCCCCTTATTCCTCTCACCTCACACACAAATACACACATGCACACACGCACGCACACACACACAGCTCAAAGAGCCTGCCGTCTGCCAGTCAAAGCCCCAGTTTCTTCACACGTTTGAGGGCAGCAGGGTGATTTCTCCTCTTAATATGGCAGCTGCATATTCAGTGAACGCTTTGTCTTCCCCCAGATGCACATGAAGCGCTGCCATCTCACCACTGATGGAGGGATTTATATTCCGCTTCATAACCTTGCTGACTAACAGCAAATAAAATACACGCCGCCTGCAGACCCTTCGAAAATGCTTTAATCATAAAACAGTGAATATAAACACAGAGAGAGAGACACAGAGAGATGAGAAAGCTAAAGCAAGACAATTCAACAGGGACGGGACAAACTGCTCACTCCATCAAACACAAAAGTCTCCAGGTCTGCACTGCAGTTTATAGTCTCACAGAGATGGATTTGGACTATTTCATTATTTTATTCTGGACATCCTTTATTGTCTATGAGAACTGGAGATTTTAGTCCTTTCTGAGTCTCTATAAACCCTTGGTGCTCAGAAACCAGGAGGCAAAGTCCTACCGGTTTTTGTTTTTATTAGGGCTGTCAAATGATTAATCATGATTAATCACATCCAAAATAAAAGTTTGTGTTTACATAATATATGTAACTGCACTGTACATAATTATTTTGTATATATATATATATATATATATACACATATACATACACACACATGCATGTATATTTAAGAAATATATAAAATATTTGTATTTATATATAATATAAATTATATATAAATCTATGTACAGTATAAACATGAAAATATTTCTAAAATATACAGACATGTGTGTGTATATATATATATATATATATATATATATATATATATATATATATATATATATATATATATAATTATACACAGTGCACCCAAATATATTATGTAAACAAAAACGTTTATTTTGGATGTGATTAATCACGATTAATCATTTGACAGCCCTAGTTTTTATATAAATTCATATTCCATGCGGTCACACTTCACTTTGGCACATTTTCAGGTTACACTGTATATATAAAATTCAGAACTAATATTTACATTTTATTTTAGCTTTATTTCGATTACCTAAAATGATTTGGTTAAACAATAACAACACTGCTGTTGTTAGGATAAATCAAACATAACCTTTTCATAAACTGAAGAGAAAACTGTAAGCATTATATGTTTATAAATAGAATAGAAATAAAATTTCTATATTAGAAACCATTTAAAAAAAATCTTACAATAACATGGTTAACAGGTTTGAATGGTTCAGACCAGCGTGCCGCACAAGCCCTCAAAAGTGAAGCCAAAACGTCTCGATTCGCCCCCAGTGGCCGGTCCTAGTATAGGTCATAAACCCCGCCTCCCCATGTTATTCAACGTGGACGTGAGACCAACTGAAACAATTAAATTACACTTAAAATATCCTTTATCCAAAGATAGTTCACGGTGATTTAATTTCAAGAGTTTGTTTTTAAAATAAGTTTGTTTTAGTTAGTTATGTGATGCTATAAAAACGGTGCTCTGACATCATGATTGACAGCTGTGATCAGAATAGATTAAAAAATAGATTTTTCGAATAATCGTTTTTTTAAAATGTGGTCGATTCAAAAAATTCTCAAGGCCAGGAATCGATTTTTCCATATTAATGTTGTGTTCACACTGAACGCGAATTTAATGATTTACGCGAGTAGATTACATACAAAGTCAATGCAAAGACGCGAATAGATGCATCATTCACACCGGGCGTTGCGAATGACACGAATTGGGCAACGCGTCTTGACCACGAATGTCTTTCGCGCAAGTTGAAAATTTGAACTCGAGCGAATGTTCAAGCGTCTAACTACGACGCGATAGACGCGTATTTGACGTCTCATTCGCGTTTTAAACTATCCCGTGCTCGCACATTCTCAGAGATGTCTTTCACTGCGTGCACATACAGTACAGCCTAAATCCGCCTCACAAACAGCTCGCCAGAAACAAAAGTTATTTTCCGTGGATTACATCACTTTAACAGTTAAAAACACGCGAAATTATGTCAAAACTCTGGTCTTGGTGAGTAACCTCGTAAAGACAGTCGGTTATGTCTTAAACATGCGTAAACAGAGTATAATGAAACAGTAATGGATCCATTCACTAGTTCTTAAAGTGGACGCAGCCGTATGTATCTGTCATTAATTTTGTTGTCAAAACAACATAACATAGCTTTAATTGAAAGGAATCCGAATTTATAGCCTATGTATTTAATTCAGTCAGGACTAAAAGACTATCGAGTTTTATTTGACATTGGATTACTTTATTCAGTTTATGTAGTATTTATGACCTATACCAAAACGTTTTTTTTATGTCTCTTAATTTGTGTCTTTATTCTATTGTATTTATTTGTGCTAAATTTTTTCAATTTAATTCAAATATTGAAATCAAGCTTCCATGTGTTGCATAAACTCTTAACTTTGTATTACATCTATATTCATTATAGTCTGAATCGAGAATCGAATCAGGAATCGAGAATTCGAAATCGAATCAAGAATCAATATCGAATCGAGAGCTTGTGAATTCGTAAATTCAATCTGTCAATTTGAACATCTGAAATCGATACCCAACCCTAGCTGTGATTGACAGGTCTGTGCGAAGTGAAGCACTAACATACTTTTTCTCGTAAAATGTTGACTGTGCGTTAGTAGTTGTATTTACTTTATTTTACGACGTACTGCAATCAGCAGACATCATTGGAGAACGAGCAGACAGAGGCCACTTAAAAAAGTACAGGGGGCGTGTGCTTGCATTTAATTCAGCGAGAATGAGGGTCGGGGCCTTGATTTCGTGGCTTGACTTTCTGCTTTTTACTTTTTCTGTTTTTTTTGTTGTTGTTTTTTTGGTACTAGAGAGAATTATGCATTCAGGGGGCTTTAAAACAATCTACTACTCTCAGGTAATAATATATTTTTGTGATTTGTGCCTCTAATGGTTTTACAAATGTCCTGAGACACCAAAGTGTATAATATCCATTGGAAAGTGCCTTCAGCTGCCACAGGTCTGGAGTTTGAGTGGTTTTGATGAAGATGAACAGTAATGTGGCTTTGACTCTGATGCCTCTTCCCAATAAGAGCCGAGAGAGTAATGTCGTAACAGACACTTCTCACAAGACACTACACGACTACTCTTCAGGCTTGGGCAAATATGAGGAAAATGATGAAATATGACACCATGCAGCCAACTATTTGTGCTGTTAAATGGTTATATCAGTCAGCACACATTGAGGGTCATTTTCTGTTTAAGTCTCACCCTTCATTTTGAGCTGATAAAAGCTTCCATTAGCATGACCTGATGCCACCGCTCTCTCGCTCATATTTCATCACAGTTGGGTTTCAGGGAGACGGTTTGCTTAGCCTAATGCCAAACACACACTACGGGACAGAAGGTCGGCACTCTGCACACATACATAGACTTGGTTTCTTGTTTTCACATATTTAATACATATATTTAACAACTGCTCACTCCATCAAACACAAAAGTCTCACACTGGTGTTTTCCGGAATCTGACTTTATATCTCGCAATTCTGACTTTATATCTCGCAATTCTGACTTTATATGTCGCAATTCTGACTTTATATTTCGTCAATTCTGACTTTATATCTCGTAATTCTGACTTTATATGTCGGAATTCTGACTTTATATCTCGGAATTTTCCTCAACTTTATATCTCGCAATTCTGAACTTTATATCTCGCAATTTCTGATCTTTATATCTCTCAATTTCTGACTTTATATTCTTTGCAATTTCTGACTTTATATGTCGTAATTCTGATTCTTATATATCTTGAATTTTCTGATTTTATATCTGCAATTTCTGACTTTATATGTCGCAATTTCTGATTTTATATCTATCGATTTTCTCTAATTTTATATCTTCGAAATTTTGTATCTTTTATATGTCATGTAATTTTTCTAATTCTTTATATTTGTAATTCTGACTTTATATCTCGTATTTCTTGACTTTATATTCTCAATTTTACATTTATATTTCTCGCAATTTTGATCTTTATATTACGCAATTTCTGAATTTTATATTTGTATTTTTTGACTTTTATATTTGTAATTTCTCGACTTTATATACGTAATTTTCCTGACTTTATATTCTGCAATTTTTGAATTTTATATCGTAATTTTCTGACTTTATATCTCGTAATTTTGACTTTATATTTCGGAATTTCTGAATTTTATATTTTGAATTTCTGACTTTTATATCGGAATTTTGATTTTTATATTCTTGCAATTTTTGAATTTTATATATTCTCGCAATTTCTGACTTTTATATTCTATGCAATTTTGATTTTCATATTTTATATTTAAATTTCCTACTTTATATTTCGGAATTTTCCTAATTTTATATTCATAATTTTGATTTTATATATTCAATTTTTGAATTTTACATTCTTAATTTTCGATTTTATATTTCGTGAATTTCTGAATTTTATATCTCGTAATTTTGACTTTTATATCTCGAATTCTGACTTTATATTTCAATTTTGACTTCTCATATTTAATTTCTGATTTTATATTTCTGTAATTTCTGAATTTTATATTTGCAAATTTTTAATCTTTATATTCGCAATTTTGATTTTTATATCTTGGAATTTCTGATTTTTATATTTGCAAATTTTGAATTTTATATTTCTAAATTTTGAATTTTATATTCGAATTCTGACTTTATATTTCATAATTCTGACTTTATATTGTAATTTCTGACTTTATATTCGTAATTTCTGACTTTATATTACTGAATTCTGACTTTTATATCACGTAATTTCTGACTTTATATTCTAAATTTCTGACTTTAATATTATTGAATTTTGACTTTATATTTCGCAATTTCTGACTTTATATTCTCGGAATTTTGACTTTATATTATTAATTTCTGACTTTATATCACATAATTTCCTGACTTAATATTTCGAAATTCTGACTTTAATATTATTGCAATTCTCGACTTTATATCACACAATTCTGACTTTATATCTCGCAATTCTGACTTTATATCACGTAATTCTGACTTTATATTAAGCAATTCTGACTTTATATCTCGCAATTCTGACTCTTATATCTTGTAATTTCTGACTTAATATTAAGCAATTCTGACTTTATATTATAGCAATTCTGACTTTCCATTCTTGCAATTCTGAGAAAATAATGTCTAGAATTGCGAGAAATAAACTCGCAAATGTGAGAAAAAAGTCAGAATTATGAGATAAAAAGTCCAATTACCTTTTATATTTTTCATTCTATGGCGGAAACAAGCTTCCATAATATTCTCTATTTTATAGACATCTCCATGAATTTTCTAGGTTTGTTAGAAGAAAAATCAGAAGTTCTCCATTTAGTCTCTATTTCATATTGTTATCTAAGATTGCATAAACAGATCACACACAAACACACGCACACACACCATTCTTTTATCCAGTAAATAAAGGCCATTACGCCAGCCAATCCCGTTCAGCAAAGCCTGCTCCTCTACACCTACGCTGAGACCCTCTGTGTTCTGCAGTGTTTATCTCCATCTCCTCATCTCTCTCTCTCCCTCACAGTGACCGGGTCACCGCACACACCCTCTCCTGTGCTGAAGGAGACATAGATCAGACTTTGACAGCATGTCTTATCTGATGAGACGTGCCTCATGCTTCACAGCTCTCCTCTCACACTCACACACACAGGGGATCATTCGAGGTCCTCAGGTATGAAAACAAAAACCATCCGCCCACCACACCGTGCCAAACAGCTCCTGTACTGTGGGTCTAAAACTCAATCAAGAGAGAAGCTAAAGACACTAAAGACAAAACGCGATGCATAGTTACCCATCAGACCTGTCTATAAACCAAACTGTGAGCAAAATATACCGTGAACAATAGGGGTGGGTGATGTAGCCTCAAAACTCACTATATTTCAAGATTATTTGTTATAATGACATTTATGACAATATAGAACAAATATATATGGAACAATGTTTTATTGGTGCAGACAATTTTTTAACCTGAATGTTTGCGTACTCATTGTGTTTTTAAAAAATAGTGTAATTTTTTTGAGAAGAGTTTATACATGACAAGGAAGCTTGATTTCAAACTTTGAATTCAATTAAATTGAATTAAAAAATATTAATAGGGATATTCAAATTCTGATCAGCTTACCAAATATGGATGTTTTTCCACTAAGAAACGAACATTGTTATTATGTTTTGATTGATACTGTGAAGCTGCTTTGATTTATATTCAGAAATACTAAATGTAAAATAACACTGGATAGTCTTTTATTCCCTGATTAAATTAAATACATAGGCAATTAATTCAGATTTTTTACAATTGAAGCTATCTTTTGTTGTTTTGACGACAACATTAATGACAGACACATATGGCTGCTGTCACTTTAAGAGCTAGTGCACGGATACATTACTGTTTCACTCTACTGTCGCTTGCGTTTTATGCTTATTTAAGACGTAACCAACTGTGTTTGCGAGTATACTAACCAAGACCGAAATTGAGACACAGTTTTGCGGTGTTTTTCCTATTAAAGCGAATATAATCCACGTAAAAATAACTTTTGTTACTCGCACACTGTTTGTGAGGCGGCTTTACATCTCTTAGAGAGCGCGTGAGCACTGAATAGTTTAAAATCGATTGAATGTTTAAACTGGTAAGACTTGAAAAGATGTGAAAATTATAAACTTTAGTTACGATGCACTGCTGGCGATCGTGCAAGTGACAATTCAGAAAATGTATCCCAGTGTTATCGTGGACGGTGTGATGTCACACCCCTAGTGAACAATTAGAGCCAAAAAATTCGGATACCACTTAAGCCTTTAAATCTCGACAATTCATGTTTGCTTGCACTTTATTTTACAGTACATGTATTTACAGTGTAATTATCTAAGAATGTACAGGGTAAAGTACCTACATGAGTTCATGGTTAGTAGTTATTACCCAGTTATTGCAATTACTATAAGGAACATATAGTACATGGAGAACAGGACTGTAAAATAAAGTGCTACAGCAAGTTTATTTCAGTGGTTCACAACCCTTTTCTTAACTAAACCTTTAAAATATTTACTATTAACATCCTCTGAGATATAAAGTAATGTCGCAACCTCTCAACAAATAGGCTTATTTTACATTATACATTTGATGACTCTTGTTTTATTAAAGATCGGAGTGAAGTGGTACACTTTTTACTGTACAGTAAACATGAGAAAGGATTCACAACCCATTTTATTTCTGTGACTAGATGGCTTTCTAAATGAAACAGGGTGTGCAACGAGACACACTGTAGGTAAAAAAGCATGTGTAATTAACTGACTGGATGGTAGAAATGGATCAGCTGAATAATTGTTCTGAATAATTGAGTGAGAAAGTAAACTGAGCCCTTTTTCATTCAATTCATGTTGACTTTAAAATGTAGACTTTTTAATAATTCAGTTCATGTTAATTTATTAGCATTTATTTCACAAAACAATGGCTGTTTGCAGGACTTTTTTTTGTTAAAAATGAATGTGTGACTTTATTAGAGCCATATAAACTCCCATAAAGCCCTGGGAGGCGGCAGCTAATCAAGGCCTTATATAGCAGTGTTTATGACGTCTTAAAGAGGTGGTATAATACCCTTTTCACAAGATGTAAAATAAATCTCTGATGTCACCAGAGTGTGTACGTGAAGTTTTAGCTCAAAATGCCCCACAGATATTTTTATATAGCATGTTAAAGTTGTCACATTTTGATGGTTAGCAAAACACACCGTTTTGTGTATGGCCCTTTAAATGCAAATGGAGCCAGAATATGAAAAAGACCAGCTATCTAAAGAGAGACACCTCACATTAGTGCTAAACACAATCTTTGACAGCATGAACTGAACTTGAGTCATAAAACTGAGTTTAAGCTCAAGTTTCACTTCTGTTTTTAGGGGTGTGGAGTCCGGGAAGAGAAAAGAGCATAACTGCTGGACCGACTTCATCAGGACCGACAGCCGTGAGCCACTTCATATTTTTCAGACAAGGACATGGTGGCCATAAACATGGGCATGGGCAAACGCTTGTGTGGCGAGAGAGCGGTCATCGGCCTCTGAGACTGACAGAACGGGTCGCTCAAAATGATTCAGCACACGCCGCACAGATTCAATCCATCACGCGTGGATGTGATGTATGAGCGAGCCGGCCCAAACTCATCTCTTCCCTCGCTCCAACAGAACACGCTTCATTTGGCATTTCTGAACAGAGAACAAGCTAACGAACTGCTGTTTATCGATTCTGCTGTGTCCGTCATTACACAAAGCCAGGAACAAGAACCATCGACACAGACAATGATGGTGATGTTATCATCTCCACTTACTATAACTATTGTTTAATTCATTTTTTACTTTGTAAATTATGTCTTTTATGTCAAATTGTTGTCTTTATTCAGTTTTATTCTGAACTGTTAAATTATCTTACCTTAATTTGATGTATTCTAAATACACAGAATTAAATAATGGGCCCTTGCCCTATCAACCCATTTTAGATTTGATATCCGCCCACAAAGTTACTAGCGTTTCGCGTTTGATTCTTGTGCTTCAGATCATTAAAATAGGGCCTATTATGTTCTTGCATAATTTATGCAACTCATAATTTTGACAAAATTACAATTGAAAATTATGCACAATAAAATATTCTGTTGACATATTTTTCTGTTCTTTCTTTCTTAGATTGTTATCTCTGTTTTCGCTTGGCTTCCATTGTTTGTTGTGGAAAATAACAGGGGACAGTTTATATTTGATCCAAAAAGTAGATTACTGTGTATATATACAGTGTATATATGTTTTTGACATGGGTAAACTATACAACTAAAACATGTAATCTAAAAAAATACAGTTTCTATGGTAACGTAACGTTCAATTTCAAAACGGTTTTCACTGGATGAATTCTGAGTTCGTAAGCTTTCAAATTACACCTAATTTATAATAACATAAATATTAAAATATGTGATATAATAAAAAAGGCGATAAAAAATAATATTATATTTTAGAGGATAATATATACATATTATAATTTTTAAAGGATAATTTTATACTATATTTTTTTATTGAAAAATATTAGATTTTTTGTTTTATTATTAACTTTTAGCATAAAAACAGAATTTGCAATGATTAAAAGATGATCAATCGGCTTTTTGTGACAAAGGTCAGAATTGTGACAACAGTCTGTTATGAGGGAGATTTTTAGAGGTGCACTCATGTCAAAAATTTATCGGTTACTCTTCCTACATAATTTGTAGCAAAAAACAGCAGTCAAATATCTATTTAGGAGTCTTAGACCTTTCAAACCATATATAGTTTGTCATAATTAGATTAGGATTTAATAGTAATACATTGAAGTAAAGTTAGGCGTCCCATATACGGGACGGTGACAGATAAGCGGTTTTAAGCAAAAAAGTTTGTTTTAAGTTAGTTCTATTTTTGGCAAAAACTATCAATTTCTTACTATTGAAATTTTATGAATTATATTGGACTAATTTCTCATTGCTTTGGCAGCAAAAGTACTGTAGTTGTCCACAATTTTAAGCCAATAAAGCATTCTAATCTAAAACTGAACTGATAGAGAACCAGTCAACACACAATACGACCTTTCTGATTTGTGATTGATGTGTAAATATTTTTGCCAACTGCCAGGTTTGTATAATGACTAATGACTAAGTTTGCTTGAGTGAATGTGTGCATCTGATAATAAAAAGAAACTTGCTCAAGACCCCTCGTACACATATAGATAAGAGAGGAACGCAGCTGATCGATGAATGGGAAAAGAGTTGCGAGAGTTTTATCCGCTGGGAGGGAAAAAAGAAAAGCAAAATGAACGTGTGTGAACAGCAGACGAGGATCTCCACCCTTTAGAGAGAAAGAGCAAAGTGAACGCGTCACCGAGGGCAGCCAACGGGAATCGAGGCAGATCCTTCGAGGACGCACCTGAACATTTCTGCATCTCGTTCTGTACCATGAGTTCTGACAGTCCCGAGGTATAGGTCTCTTAGCATTACGCATGCTGCAAGTCATGCACAATGTAATTCCCTGTCACACACACACACACACTGCGTGCTGCTGCAAGCTAAACGCTGAATAACAATCCTCCTGATGCTCACGTCTCCTCCTATAGCGGCTCTCCACGGCCCGCCGCTCTCTCCCATGAATACTCAGCGAGGATTAGAGCACCACTACAGCTCCTGATCCATTTCATCAAAAAAGAATTTCCCTCAAATATATATATATTAATATTAACTTGATTTGAATACCGCTCGGTGAGTTCGGATCATCCCTCTGCAAGCTGGAATTACACTCTTATGAATAAAACACTTCCCACTTGTTCCCTGACTTCTCCTTTTGTCTGATCGACATGACTATTACAAGCCAAATAACATATTATTTAATAAATTTCATGTTTAAAATTTGGTTCGATCTTCAGAATTGAACAACTTATAATGGAATAAATTAGAATTTTGTACTTGCAGTCATGTATTTGTTTAAGTAGTAGTTATAGGTTATGTGGAATTCTGTTCATTCCTCGTATTAAGATGTGTTTTGGTCGATTCGGATCTAGGGTTGGGTATCGTTTGAATTTGAACGATTCTGATTCCGATTTCGATTCCTTGTTTCGATTTCGGTTCCTAACGATTCTCGATTCCGATTCTTTTAAGAGGCAGGGTCAAAAAAGTTTAGCTAACCTTGCTAACCAACGGTCTTTCTGAACGAAATAGTCCTTCTATCACAAATTTTGCATATTGCCGAGATTTCGTTATTTTTATAAAAGTGAAGCCACACTTTGGACCGCCGACGTAAGCTCCTCATGTTCGACTCGCGCGGTTATGCCAACACTTCCAGTAGACGCTTCTTCGTTGGTGTTGTTCAGCGGTTTCTTCTTCCAGTCGACGGACTGTGAATATCGAAACTAGGAATCAAAATTTAACTTTTGAACGATTCCGGAAAAGCGAAAACTTAGTCCCGGTTCCAATCGATACTCGATTCTCGATACCCAAACCTAATCGGATCAAGAGTAGACGAGGGAGACAGATTCCCATTTACACCTGGGGCCGGTTGCACCAAATTGTGCGTAAGTTGCAACTTATCCTAGTTTTGACGTAAATGGGCACTAAGTTACAACTTACGCACTACTAAATATTTTTCCGTTGCACCATTAAACAGTTTAAACGTTACTCCGATCAGGAGTAACGGTTGGAATAAAATATCAGAGAGATGAACTGCATCAATAAGCTCTTCTTTTACCAGACAGACTTCAATTCTTTACACATATATATGACAATGCTGACATTTACACTCGCTTACATTTTAAGAGAGAGAAGATTATGTGAAAAGATTACTTTGTTAGCAGCTCTTTAACACGAACCTGTCCTAAACAGCGCCACTGTGTGCATCGGCACATGTTGTGCCTGTCAAATATCCGTCATAATCAATAAACATAATTTCTTGTTTTTTGTATCAATATTTATTAATTGATGCTTATTAATTTCATTATTTTAAATACAGTTTCTGAGTTTTATTCATATATAAAAACACTTATGTTATTCATGTATCAAGTATCGTATTAAATGGAAACTTATTTTTACCGTTAGTAACGTGAGGCGAAAGGAGTTAGAATGAAGGATAAACTGAAATTCACAGCATTGGTTCATCGAGGCTAAACGTCATATTGTGCCAATGCGTAAGCTACGCATTACTTTACGGAGAGTTTGCGACTTACTAGCTACGCTTCTGCCTTACGAACAAATGGTGCTATGGAATAAAGTTACAAAAGAATAAAGAGTTAATTACAAACTAGCTAGTAGTTAGTAAGCCTCTAGTGTGGACTTTACGTTACAACTTATGAAAGAACTTACGAACAGCTGGTGCAACCCTACCCAGGTGTTTTAATCCATCTCTATTGTCCACTTTCAACCACGTCTGTCCTGATTTCTTTAAGGGGAGGGACTATGGATGGGTAATTGTATGGGTTTTTTTCAGATATTTTGATCTAATGGACAAAATAAACTTGCGCAATTTACATGTGAACGCCTGGAGACGACGGAAAAACACACCGACAACATCAGCTTTAGTTTTCCGCAAGATCAGCCAAACGCTGTGAAGGAGATGACGTACGCAGAGCGCGGAGAAACATCTCCGAGTGTTGTTCTTTGCTCAGTTTTTAACAAAAAGGAAACGTTCAAATCGCTTAGAAACAGAGGCGATAGCTGATTCGAACGAGTGATGTTCGACGCCGGCATCCATCTTTGTAATGTAGGCTACAAAATCTGCTTCAAAATCCCAGCGCTGTCGTCATCGTGTAAAGCCCGCCTAACGTTTCTGATTAGTGCCGCGATTTCGACGGAATGGAAATGGGCTTGAATGAGCTCTTCGCCAGACTAACTTACATCTGCCGGAAGTTGTCAGGGTTTTCCCAGGCTAACTCCCTCTGGAAGTGATTTATATATTTTAGAGCCTGTTTACACCTGTATTTAGCGTCGACCACTTGTGATCCGATCAACCAAAACACATCTTAATACAAGGTGTACACAGAGCCTAAGAGTGTAAGAGGACCGCAATAAATCTTGACAATGATTAGGTTTTTGTAAAAATGTGGGCATCCATATACAACGTGACATGTGATATTTCAGTACCTGTGCCTCAGGTAGAGCCACGTCCAGTATGATGGGCTGTCCGCGAGGCTCTCCGTTCTCCAGCCGGGAGTAGACCACCTGATATCCGCGGATCTGTCCGTGCTGCTTCTGCTGTAGAGGAGGTTTCCAGGACACGCGCAGGGCCGTGGAGTTCATGTTGTCCACCTCCACCCTGCGAGGAGGAGCGCCGGGCACTGCGGGAGGTGGAGAAGTCACGTTTAACACTTAATCACACACTCATAACACACATAGGTCAAAGGTGAAGGGTATAAACCTGCTCCCAGGCTACAGCCAACACATTATTAACAACATTTTACCCTCCATAATTCACTTTAGACATTACATTTACAGCCTGCAGAAATTAAAGGGATAGTTCACCCAAGAACGAGAATTCAGGCATCCTTTAGGACTTCTCACCCTCATGTTGCTCCAAACTTGTATCATTTTTTTCCCAAAATACAAATTGTGACTTATAAACTCGTGATTGCAAGTTATAAGGTCAGAATTGTGCAATTAAATAAAGTAAAAACATAAAATAGAAATAAGTCTTAAATTAATCAAAATAAAAAATAACCTCTTTTTTATTTTATTTTTTGACGCTAACAAGCTTCCATAGATACTTGCCATTTCTTTGTAATTGAGAAATTTAAAGGAAAAATTTATTAAAGGAGAAATTTAAAGAAATTTAAAAATTTAAATGTAATTGAGAAATTTAAAAGAAATTTAAAGAAATTTTTAAGAAATTTTAAATCTTTGTAATTGAGAAATTAAATTTTCACTTCATTCTGAGTGAAAATTAAATCTCTACCAATTTTTTTTTCAGTGTTTGTGGAACACAACACAAGATGTTTTGAAGAATATTTGAAGAGTTCAGATGCAAGAGCCTCTAAATGCCATTTGAAATTTTCTTCTAAAATGACCATTTTTATCAAGCTTGTATATTTAAGTTCAGTAATTTCACTTAAATGACAATTAATAGGTAATCTTCATTGCCATTTAAGTGAAATTACTGAACTTAAATATACAAGCTTGATAAAAATGATCATTTTAGAAGAAAATTTCAAATGGCACTTAAAGGCTTTTGCATCTGAACTCTTCATACACTCCAAAAATGCATGCATCATATAGGCATCCATATGCTTATGCATTAAACCATATAGACTAACATAACAGCTTTTTGTCAAGAACAGAGTGAAATTGGCATGGAGGTGTATTGCATTCACTTGAAGAAAAAAAAATCTACTCTGTTTTTCTGAATTAACGAGTTAATTTTTTCATGAGAAATTTTTTTTGCTCTGTTTTTCTGAATTAACGAGTTAATTTTTCATGAGAAAACAATTTTTTGCTCTGTTTTTCTGAATTAACGAGTTCATTTTTCATGAGAAAATGTTTTTGCTCTGTTTTTTCTGAATTAATGAGTTAATTTTTCATGAGAAAAAAAGTTTTTGCTCTGTTTTTCTGAATTAACGAAGTTAATTTTTCATGAGAATTTTTTTTTGCTGTTTTTCTGAATGAATTAATGAGTTAATTTGTCATGGAAATTTTTTTTGCTCTGTTTTTCTGAATGAAAATTTTTTCTTATGAAAAATTAAGTCGTTAATTCAGAAAAACAGAGTAAAAAACTTTTTTCTTATGAAAAATTAAGTCGTTTATTCAGAAAAACGGAGCAAAAACTTTTTTCTTATGAAAAATTAAGTCGTTAATTCAGAAAAACAGAGTAAAAATTTTTTTCTCATGAAAAATTAAGTCGTTAATTCAGAAAAACAGAGTAAAAATTTTTTTCTCATGAAAAATTAAGTCGTTAATTCAGAAAAAACAGAGCAAAAACTTTTGCAAAAAAAAAAATTTACATGAAAAATTATCTTGTAATTCTGAGATAATTAAGTCGTTAATTCAGAAAAAACAGAGTAGATATTTTTTCTTCAAAGTGAATGCAATACGCTACCGTAAAATTTAATTTATGCTTTTTTTTTTTTTTGGTCAACATAATCTTTCAATGCATGGAAACAATCAGTAGTTTGAAATGACATAAGGGTGTGAAAATGAAGACTGAAAGTTCATTTTAAGGAAACTATTCCTTTGGCATTCGATTCACAAGTCCAAATGCATCGCATGGAGGACCCTGGGAGACAGGCTTCACCAAACCCACATAACGCTTCTCGAACACGTCTCGTGGAGAAGCCAGCTCAGCTCCCCGTGGAGTGAGTTTGGGCTGAATACCAATCTGACAAGAGTGCAAGAGAGCAGCAGTTCAGTAGATGTTAATGACAGTCAATTGATAGTCAATAGAGAAGGCAGCGAAGGGAGGAAAGACAGGAGTGAAGGTTAAAAAGCACAGCATTAAGAGATTAATAACCAGATAGAGAACACCCACTCCCATCCCAGTAACAGCTCAGAGCGCAGAAGATCTATGAAGGCCCAAGTGTTGAACGTCAGCAAAATAAGCTGCACTTAATTGGAGTCATTTAACTGTATAAATGTGTTCGGCGCTCGCTGGAATTTAGCCTTGACCTTCAGAGGGGAAACAAGTCGATGCCTGAAAACAGATCAACGAAACTCTAGCGTTCCTCGGCACATGTGTGGCCTGTAATGAAACATCGACGTGTTCACCCAGTGGTTTCAGTTTTAACGGCATGTTTGTGAGCAAGTTAAGCTCAATCGACACCCTTATGCAGAGCAATATCAACCATCACAGACAAGAAAAGACTCACAGAATTAGTCTGACTTGAAGCAGAATCTTACATGTGTCATGTGATCGTTTACATCATGTGTTCATGATTGGATATCTTTGTAAGAGTAAAGATTGAATATTACTTTACATAGACAATGCAAGTATTTGGTTCTCTCACTCATACTAGCATGGACAATCAAGGCCTGTCTCTACTCTTTTAAACACAGTGTTTATTTTAATTAGGGATGCACAATTACTACAAAAATGGTCAATTATTTCCTTATTAATATTATGTAGATCAGTGGTTATTCAGCTTTTAACTTCAATGCCCCCTGTTGTCAAAGACAACATTTCAATATTTAGTTTTCAAACTTTTTTCATTTTATGAAGTGGAAATATATTAAGATAAAAAAATTAAATAATTTACATAATCAGATTCCAGAATCCATACAATGCTCTTCATGGTTTACACTTTCTACCAATGAATTAACATGCCTTTTCTAGTTTCTCACAAACAAATCTCCACCCAATAAATAATATACCTAATAATAATCAAATATCATATTTTTTAGCTTATTTTAACCCTATTTGAACCACTGAAGTAGATTATTATTTTTGGAATAAGTATGTAGCTCTAATTTTAATATTTCTGTCTGGGTACTAACTTTGTAAGTGTTTTATTATTTTATTTATGAAGTGGCAATAAGATAAAAAAATTCAATAATTTACATAATTAGATTCCAGAATCCCAATAATGCTCTTCATGGTTCACACTTTCTACCAATGAATTAACATGACTTTTCTAGTTTGTAACAATTATATTTTTCTCACAAACAAATAAATAATATACCCAATAATAATCAAATATCAGATTTTTAACTGTTTTAGCTTATGTTAACCCTTTTTTGTGTCATTTAAAATAATTTTAATCTAGTGAGTTGAGAACCACTGATGTAGATTATTATTTTTGAATGATTATATAGCTCTAAATTTAATATTTCTGTCTACTAACTTTGTAAGTGTTTTATGATTTTATTTAAGAAGTGGCAATACATTAACATGAAAAATAAAATAATTTACATAATTGAATTCTAGAATCCCAATAATGCTCTTCATGGTTCACACTTTCTACCAATGACTTTTCTAGTTTCTCACAAACAAATCTCTACCCAATAAATAGTATACCTAATAATAATCAAATATCATATGTTTAGCTAATTTGAACCCTATTTGAACCACTGAAGTTGATTATTATTTTTGAATGATTATGCAGCTCTAATTTTAATATTTCTGTCTGGGTACTAACTTTGTAAGTGTGTTATTAATCATATTTTCTCAGGGGTCAGTCAAAATAATTTTCTGTGGAAATCGATATTACGCCACAAGTGCTGTCGATAGAGCTTTACTCGTATTGAACGCGTGACATTCCTTTGAGGGATGAGAGAGCAGGCTTTGCTCCTCAAATCTTCCAGATGCTTCTTCTCCGTCCTGATGTGTGCCTGCCGTCTCTTTCATCTCACTCGCTCCTTTTCTCATTCTCACCCCACATCTTTATGCAAACGCCGGCGGGACGGGTTCACACTTCACTCCAGCTCTTGAGAGCACATTACCCAGAGTTCCAGGCATGAGGGTAATGTCACAGGGAAATTACATGTGTGCTGGCGGGAAGAGCGACGGATCCATAATGTGATGAAGATTAGAGATCACCTGAGACCACGATAAGGCCCATAAGGGTTCTCATGTAGGATGTGGTCTACTGAGACCTGCTTCATCTTAATCACAACCTGCTAACATGCAACACACACAACAACACATGAGGTGTTTTTATAAGGTAATACATTTCTAATGAGAAGCTCTGCTTTCCTGCAGCATTCAGACTCTGAGTGCTCAAACTACACATTTACTTGGCTTTCCTGCATAAAAGACATTCATAACTCTGGTGAATCAAAGCTAAAAGGTTTTGATTTATGAGAATACACCAGTTAAAAATGCTCTGTTTTGTCCCGGATTCACTAACGAACGATCCCGTCGCAACATTCTTTCTTGATGAATATGGATGACAGCGAGCGTCTCTGAATGAGCGGAAAAGGCAAGAAGAACCAATGGAAAAGTTTTCAGATAAAAAGCACGGCTAATTTATCAATGGCTGCACCTGCAGTCTCCTTTTTTCACTCTCTGTCAGCGCCGTTAAAGCCTTATCAGCCACCACAGCACATTATTCTCCACAAAATATGCAAGAGAAAACTCAATAGCTTGATTTATCTCATTTCGGCCTGATTAATAACCCTCCAGAAGAGCCTGAAACGAAACTGAAATAACGCATATAAACTTCACCATCTTCCAAGTTTAGTGCATCAACTTTAAAACAGGCCTATTTTGTGTTCAGTGTTTGCTAAGCTAAGAGTCACTATTACTATCACTTATATATAGGTGCAATATGGACTTACATCAGTCTGTTACTGTTAATTAGTCTATTACATAAGTGTATTACTGTGCTATTACCTTAAAAATCTCACTGATGCCAAACTTTTGAACAGTAGTGTACATGGCAACACACACTAACCAGAACACACTAGCAACTACATAGGAACGAAAAAAGATTGATTTAGTTTGATAATCCTGGTTGAAGAACATAAGTCACTCTTAAAATGTACACTCTAAAAATGGTGGGTTGTTTCACCTCAATTTTGGGCCAAATATGGACAAACCCAGCCATTGGGCTAAATTTTTTTTATTGCGTTCACACCGGACACGAATAGCGCGTGTCAAATTCGCGTCTAGTTTGACGCTTGACCACTTTGTGTTAATTCCACTTTGTGGTCTTTTCACTTCTGACGCGTGTGACGCGCATACATTTCGATTCAAACTTTTGTTTTTACGTGCGTCAGTTTCACTCTTGACGCGCATACAAACAAAAGTTTGAAACGAAATTTACGCGCATCACACGCGTCAGAATCGAAACCCGTTGGTGGCCATCTTTTTTATAGGGCCCTATAATTTCTGCGATCACGGAATAAAAAGCACAGTCTTTTTACAACTAAAATAACAGTAAGGGAGGGCTCACGCCTCATTCGCGCCACAGGAATTTTTTACGCGTATAACGTGTCTTAACATCTGAAATCATTCGCGCCTGACGCACTATTCCGTTGTGAACACACCATTAAACCCAACATTTGGGTTTGTCCGTATTTGATCCAAAATTGGGTTAAAACAACTCAGCATTTTTTAGAGTGTACTAGTACACAACAGTTATGCCGCACGTGTCCTGGGACGATGTAGGAAAAGATTAAATGAATCAACGAGTGTCGATCTTGTAACAAATCAAAAGGACCGATATTACCAGGGCCGCATGTGATGGGTTGAAATCAAACAGAAAGTACAGAATATGAGGAGAGAAACCTTTTCCACCACTGCAAACAGCACTGGTAACAACCACTCATAAAACATTGCCTCCAGGAAAAAGAGAAATACAGAGAAAGAAGAGAAGAGATAGGATATCAGAGAAGAGAGTGTATGTTAGATTGACAGGCTCTACAGACAAGGGAAATGTACTTCCGGCGTTCACCTGTCAATCAAACTGAGCCCAGAGGAGACAGGAATGTGCAGCATTCAACAAGGCAGACACACACACACAAACACACAAACAACTCAGAGTATGATGTAAGCACGTTTCTACATTTCATGAAGGAAATATGAGTGGTGCTTTGCTCATGCAAAACTCACTGCTAAAATGTTAGGGTGTTGCCAGTGTTCAGGGTTACGGCTCAAATCTAATATAAAAATGGCTCCAGTCTACTTCTTTAATGTACTCTAATGTTCAAATGATCACACTGTCCATCAATTAGATTGTTTGGTAACACATGTCCTTGCTACACATGTAGTTATTGAAGTAATTACTATAAATTACATGCAACTAGCCCTAAACCAAACCCTAATCCTAACTCTATAGTTAATACATGTAGTTATTATTACTAGTCATGCATGTATGTATGTATATATATATATATATATATATATATATATATATATATATATATATATATATATATATACTTTATTTAGTAGGATGCATTAAATTTATCAAAAGTGACAGTAAAGACGTTTAAAGTTTAACACTAATACCTTAAATCCCAACTCTTTATTACTAATTATTACTCAGTACTTAAATGCATAATTACCTTCAAATAATGGGTTACACTTTATTTTACAGTGTCCTTGTTACAATGTAACTATGCATTTAAGTACTGAGTAACTACATATTTACTATAGGGTTAGGGTCTGGTTGAGATGTTAGCTGCATGTAATTATGAATAATTTAGTGTTATTACTATGGTAAGTACATGTAACATATGTAACAAGGACACTGTAAAATAATGTGTAACTGATTTAAAAAAAAGATATACTTTTATTTAGTAAGGATGCATTAAATTGATCAAAAGTGACAATAAAGATATTTATGTTACAAACAATTTCTGTTTCAAAGAATCCTGAAAAAAATGTCTCACTGTTTCCACAAAACTGTTTTCAACATTGATAATAATCATTGATCATAAATGTTTCTTGAGCAAATCATCATATTAGAATGATTTCTGAAGACTGGAGTAATGATGCTGAAAATTCAGCTTCTGATCACAGCAATACAATACATTTTACTGTATATTATATTGTATATTGTAATAATATTTAAAAATATTTATTGTATTTTTGATCAAATAAATGCAGCCTTGGTGAGCAGAAGAGACTTATTTAAATATTAAAAAAATGCAAACTTCTGAACGCAGTAATCTTCCCTAAAAAAGGTGTGTTGCTGTGTGGGAGCATCTCAACGAATCCCACAGAAAACTCATCGTTTCGCCCACTCGTTCCCTTCATGGGTCTATTCATCACACAACCAAAACTCAGATATCAGTCCTGAACGGTCCCTGCACTATAGAGACAGAAGCTCCTGCTCTCCACACATTAACCCCAGAAGAGTGAGGAACAAAAGCATGAACTCCAGCGTAACAGAAGAAAGAGAGGGAATGGCACAGGGAGCCGATCAGTCAGGTGACCCGAAGCAGAGTTAGTGCTGGTGAGTTAGCAGATCTGGATGACCCGTGAATGACCGTGAGCATTCCGTCCTCTCTGGTTCTGACGCAGGGTGCTGGCGCTCTCCGGGCCGGAGCCCGACATCAGTGTGAGCTCTCACCCACACCACATCTCCGTCCACTTCTCCAGCCCCTCCAGCTCGTAGCTGAAGCACGTCGGCTGGGAATGTCCCTGGACCTCAGTGACGCTGCTGGTCCTCGCCAGACTCCGCCTGATAGGCCAGAGAGTATTTGACGATGTTGCCGTGACGGAACTGGCGGCCGGGGAGCCGCCCAACTCACCTTGATGCTGGTGGAGCTGAGACTGATCAGGGCGCACCTCCTGTGGGGGGCGGACGGGGGCTGGAAAGGGGTGCAGGAACACATGTGTGTCTCAACAACTAGTCTGACCATCTTCGCAGTTTACCAATAGTACTTTGGGGATTTAAATATTTAAATTAGACCAAGCTTCCTTGTTTTGTAACTGAGTTAAAAAAGTTATGACCGGCCTAAATGAAAAATAAGCAGTTTATGCAACTGGCCACTGGACTGCAAAGAAGATAAATGTCCTTTGCTGAACTAGGGTTCTTCCAGCTGGTCAATATACACTACCAGGTTAAAAGTTTAAGATCGGTAAGATTTTTTATGTTTTTAAAAGAAGTCTCTTGTGCTCACCAAGGCTGCAATTTTGTATAAAAAAAACAAACACAGTAATATTGTGAAATATTATGACCATTTAAAATGACTTGTTTATGTTAATATATATTAAAATGTAATTTATTCCTCTGAAAGTTTCAGCATCAATACTCCAGTCTTCAGTGTCACATGATCCTTCACAAATCACTCCAATATGATGATTTTATGCTCCAAAAACATGTATGATTATTATCCATGTTGAAAACAGTTTTTTACATTTTTATTTCAGGATTCTTTGATGAATAGAAAGTTCAAAAGAACAGCTTTTATCTGAAATGGAAAGCTTTTGTTACATTAAACACTACCCTTTAAAAAGTTTGGGGTCAGTAAGAATTTGTATTTTATTTTTGGGGGAAATAAATAAGAAAATCAATACTTCTATTCATCAAGGATGAGTTACATTGATCAAAAGTTACAGTAAAGACATTTATAATGTTAGAAAAGATTCTAATTAAATAAATGCTGTTCTTTAAACTTTCTATTCATCAAAGAATCCTGAAATAAAAATGTAAAAAACTGTTTTCAACATGGATAATAATCATACATGTTTTTGGAGCATAAAATCATCATATTAGAGTGATTTGTGAAGGATCATGTGACACTGAAGACTGGAGTAATGATGCTGAAAATTCAGCTTTTTTTCAGAGGAATAAATTACATTTTAATATATATTAACATAAAAAAGTCATTTTAAATTGTCATAATATTTCACAATATTACTGTGTTTTTTGTGGGTCTTTTTATACAAAATTGCAGCCTTGGTGAGCAGAAGAGACTTCTTTTAAAATCATAAAAAATCTTACCGACCTTAAACTTTTGACCGGTAGTGTATATAATATATATATAATATAGCCGACATCCACACACACACACACACACCATGACAACCAAATAGGATTTCAAATAGCCTCTATCATTATTTGATTCAAAGGATATATACCATAAGCTGTTACAAAACTGTTCAAAAGTTTGGGGTCGTAGTATTCTGGTTTACTCATAAATATATGAAGCAGCACTGTTTTCAATTTTGATATTAATCATAAATGTTTCTTGAGCAGAAAATCATCATATTAGAGTGATTTCTGAAGGATCATGTGACTCTGAAGACTGGAGTAATGATGCTGAGAATTCAGCTTTGATCACAGGAATTAATTGTGCTATATACAATATAACTATATATTTTAAATTGCGATAATATTTTCATAATATTACAGTTTTACTGTTTTTTTTATCAAATAATAGACTTCTTTCAAAAACTTTTAAAACGATCAACGATCTTACTGACAATAAACTTTTGAATAGTAGTATATATGTCATCATAATATATATCATCTGTCGGCTGTAACTATCATATTATTAAAGCTATTGATTTAATTAAATTTGAAAAAATGAGTAATATACACAAATCTTTAAGACTTGCACACATTACATTAATTTACTCTGATTTATTTCATTAAAAAAACTCTTCTAAAAAATTCTTCTATATCA
The DNA here is from genome assembly GCA_030378365.1 of Hybognathus amarus. Classification (NCBI taxonomy): domain Eukaryota; kingdom Metazoa; phylum Chordata; class Actinopteri; order Cypriniformes; family Leuciscidae; genus Hybognathus; species Hybognathus amarus. The sequence continues at coordinate 25,598 of JAQIUQ010005430.1, forward strand.
TTCTTTTCTAAAATTTTAAAAAGCTCTGAGATTTACTGCTTTACAAATGTCTGCACGTATTTTAACCTTAAAAACTGTTTTGGTGGTGAAAGCAGAGATTGATGGTTCACTTCTGTTTTATGTGTGTGTGTGTGTTGTGCAAGTATGACAGAGATAACAGATACATTTCGTCTGACACACTGTCTTTGGCTAGACATGTAATTGATGTGATTGATGGCCTGTCAGATTTTTGAGACGCTGTATCGATTTATTTTTAAAATCACTCTAGTTCACAGAAAATCCCTGCCTATCTCGTGCTGAGAACATGGACAACTAAACAATATACAGAGGGATTATTATTCCACGGCTCTCTGGAATACTTGATTCTGATTGAATCAGCAGCACACATAACATATCAGCCTTTCTGAAATGAGAAAAGAGATGCTGTATGCATGTGTCCGGCACTGATGAAGATGTGATAACCGTTTTGTTCAGCAGAGCAGGCGGAAAATGTCTTCTAAGGAAAAAACAAAATAAAATACAGGAAGGTGTGACTCCACAAAGACCAAAGTGTGAATCAAAGAAAATGGTCATCACCTGTGGAGAAAGGAAACTGGGAGAGAAAATGAAAAGACAAAAGACAAAGAAAGTGTGGAAAAAGGTATGAGAAATAGGTGAGAAAACAAGATTAAACTGGAAGAGACTGAGAAAAACAACAGAGATGAGAGGAACTGGACACATCTAAAATTCAAGAGGGAGTTGAGAAGAATAAATAAAAAGAATAGTGAGAAAAATAATACATTTTAGGAAATAAGCACATGGTTTAGAAGAAAATGAAGTGTGAGGAAACAGAAAGAGAGAGTTTTTTTCTCACCTTCAACAGAAAGTGTGAATGAAATGCAACAGGAAGAGAGAAAAGTGAAGAAACACAAAAAGACAGCAGGGAGACACAAATAAATATTAAAGACAAGAAAAGACTGAAGTGAGAGGAAAGGTACAGTATATTAAGAGATGTCAAAGGTCAACCCCAGAGTGAAATGTTTTTATTTTTGGAGAATTTTTGGATATGCGGTTTAACAAAAAAAGCTATATAAAAGGTGTAACAAAAAAGGAGAAGTCACCATAAAATGACAATTCTTATTTTTTTTTATCGTAGTGTTTATTATTAATAATATATATGTGTACATCATTTTTAAAAAAATTGAATAAAATTAATAATAACTTTCTTTTATTTTATTTTACATCGATGTGCATAACAATAGGAGAGAAAAAGCACTGATAAAGTCTATTATCGATATTTTAATGACGATATCAGATGAGAATAATATTTAAACTGAATTGAGCTGGAAAATTACACCATAATCAACATTGAACTTACTTGAGCTCATTAAAGGCAATATTATCCTCTGTAGAGCTGCTTTAAATCAAATTTAATTCATAGGTAATCATTTAAAACATTAACACTGTTATTTACCTGCTTATTAATGTGTAATTATACATGAATCAATTTTGTATAGTGCTATATTATTTAAATTTTGTATATTTGTGAACATATTCTTCAAAATGTACCTTTTGTGCTCCATTGAAGCCTATGTAAGTGTTTTTAAAAGACTTACTCCCAGTCAAGTTGGGTCAGCATGCTTCCTTAGTTCACATATGTAAATATGCGCAAGAGGGTTTTGCAGCATATCACGGCACGCATGACATGGTGTTTTTAAAAATGCATCTCTCAAGTTAAAACTTTTCAAAAATGCGTCTGTTTTTCCCCTTTTACTGACCCGCGTTCTGTGTGAACCGGCCCTATAGTATCTGTAGGCAACTCGCCAGGTTTGGCATAGAATTAGAGAGAGAGAAATGGAGAGAGAGACAGAGGGTTTTAGTGTCTTTGAGGACAGTGACTCAGAGACACTAGGAGAAAAAAAAAACACCTGGGAGACGGAAAGAAAAAGCAAGTGTTTCTATGGGAACCGAGAGCAAACCTTTCAAAGCTGACACGTCTAACAAATAGCTCTGAATACCAGGAGATCTCTGTGAGGAACTGTCATAAATATCTCAGCTTTAGTCCATATCTCTAGGTGGACGGAGGAAGATGAGGACAGAGATTAAGCTGTAGTACCTGCGTCATTCTTACGTCACAGAGAAACACACACAATCAGTGTGTCACACTTCACAGCTCTACACAGACCCTGACCCTGAAACCAGAAACTTTTGAGCTTTCAACACTCAAAAAACTGATCTGATGCAGTTCACATGTGTATGAAACGGACGCCAGCGCTGCTCTGGAAAACACAGGCTCTTATATATGGCGAGAGCGTGAGATAAATTACATTATATTGACAAGTAACATGTTAAAAGTGTTAGACATAGTGGTCGACCAGATATGGGTTTTTTGATGGCCGATGCCGATATCTGAGAGAGCAGGGTGGCCAATGGCTGATATAAAGCAATATAATTATATATATATATATATATATATATATATATATATATATACACACATATACACACATATACACACACACACACACATATATATATATATTATATATATATATATATATATATACACATAAGCAATATTTAATAAATTTAATAAACTTATATTTCAAAAATCTTTAAAATAAACATGCTTAGGCCCTATACTTTAGACGTACAACTTCTTGAATCTGCAAATCAGATTTTTACAGATTTTTTTTCTCACAAATAAAGTAATTGAAAAACATATGAATGTGTGAATAAAAAAGGAAGTAAACACTGTAAAAGGGCACTCAGTAATCTGGTAATTTCATGCGCACAGATCATCATATTTTGATGTGATAATGTTGATGGTAAATGAGAAAGTATTTTAGCCTGATTGTTTGCCTTTTCTGTTACAAATAATATAAAAGCAAACGCATTACTTTTTCACTTACCATTTACTTTATTTGTTACCAGTTCTGAAGCCTCTAGTTCTGTCAAACAAATTATTAGATATGACTGACAGAGATCGGAGAGATCTGTGTTCTCAGCGCTGCCCTTCAAAATAAAAGTCCTGCTTCCAACACATTGGCCAATCAGAAAAACTTATCGGCCGATGCCGATATTTAAAAAAAAAAGCCAAATATCACCCGTCGAGATATATCGGTCTTCCACTAAAGGTGACATAGTGTAATCTATGCTTTTGTAATATTAAATTTTTCCCTCCCTTTGAACCAAAAACAGTTTTACATAACAGCAAACACATTGTTCAAAATATTTCACCAATACTTTTTGTGCTTTTGATGGTCAAACCTTTGCATTTTGTTTGTAAACACATGCACTAAATGTTTTAATGTCATAATAAAAGCAAATGACAAGGTGCTGGTTAACGAAGCAAACATGAAAACATATTTGGGGTGGTTAAAAAACTTGACTGGTATTGAGCTGCTCAGAAATGGTCAAACTTTGAGATGGTTATAGTGTGAGTTAGACACTTACTGGACTGGGCCGTGCGAGCTTCTGCAGGCTGTGTGTAAACCCCGAGACCCATCTCAGAGCGCGCCGCCAGAGAGAACATGTAGAGTGTGTCTGGCTTCAGGCCTTCAACAGCATACGAGCCAGCCGGGTCAAAGGTGATGTGGTGCTGCCGTGGATTAAAGATAAAGAGAGAGTGAGAACAGCCCGGTCTCATCCCAAGGCATCATATAGGTGATGCTTTTAACATTGCGTCTACATACGACGCGCATGGCACTCTCCAGTGTCAATATGAGACGCAGATATATATGGGTCAGAAGGCGCCTCCTAGTGGTCTAACCCTAACCCTACCCCAGACCTAAACCTACCCAGTAACCGAAGTGTGTTATATTGATGCTAAAGGGTGCCAATGTGTCGTCGAATTTAGACGCAATTTCAAAAGCGTCACCTATATGACACCCTAGGATGACAATGCGTTGGTGAGAACCATACATAGGCTATATGTTCAAATATATGCTGATTTCAAATATCAACAGGGTTCACCAGAAATCGCTTACTGCACCTTTTAAGCAATTCATTTTGTGTAAATCCATTAAAAGAAAAAAGGTGTAATCAATCTTAAAAAAACAAACAAAAAAAACGTAACTGATATCCAATTTATGTGTTCAAAATGATCACATTTTATTATAGGATAAAGCCGACCACACAGTGCACTCATATTGGATACTTTATATTGTATACCGTTGAAAATTGGCATTCTGTGTACATACTGTAAACTACAAAGATGTTATTTTCAGTATGCTAGAGATGCCATTCTGAACCCACTGTAGACAAACACACACAGATTGAGTGATTTTAGCTCGTACCTTGTTGTCAGAATTGGCCTCCCAGTATGTGAGCTCATATTTGGTGATCTGATCCTGGACGGGCCACAGCCATGACAGCATGATCCGGGTGTCGAGCTCTGCCTCCGCTTCAAAACCAGTGGGCTGGGCCGGGACTGCGGTCAGAGATGTAGTTTGTCTTACTACACACTTAAATCACACAATACATTACACAGCTCTCTGATTGGTGAATCACAGCATTCAAAGGTCAGATATTCCCCAATATTGACAATTATTAATAGCAACGCTGTATCTAAGGTCATGTCTCTCGTTTCATTCAAACACAGCTGGTGCCATCTTGAGCCTCAGGGTGTATCGACACCTGCCTGTAGGGTTGGGTATCGAGAATTGAGATATCGACTGGAACCGGGACCAACTTTTCGTTTTTCCGGAATCGTTCAAAAGTTAAAATTTCGATTCCTGAGTTTCGATATTCACAGTCTGTCGACCGGAAGAAGAAACCGCTGAACAACACCAACGAAGAAGCGTCTATCGGAAGTGTTGGCATAACCGCGCAAGTCGAACACGAGTTGCTGACGTCGGCGGTCCAAAGTGTGTCTTCACTTTTCTAAAAATAACGAAATCTCGGCAAAATGCAAAATTTGTGACAAAAGGAGTATTTCCTTCAGAAAGGAGTATTTCCTTCAGAAAGACCGTTGGTTAGCAAGGTTAGCAAACTTTTTTGACCCTGCCTCTAAAAAGAATCGGAATCGAGAATCGTTAGGAACCGGAATCAAAACAAGGAATCGAAATCAGAATCAGAATCGTTCAAATTCAAACGATACCCAACCCTACCTGCCTGGTTTGGTTCGATTCGAATCGAACTCTAGTTCGTTTCCCCCTTGGTGCGGACCTTTTGGGCAGGTGTGAATACAGCAATTGGAACTCTGGTGCGGACCAAACAACCGAACCGAGACCCAGCTGAAGAGGTGGTCTAGGTACGGTTCCAAATGAACTCTGGTACGGTTCAGTTTACGGTGTGAACATGAACCGACCCAATTGCAAGAAAGCACTGCATCAAAAGAGAATTCCATTCCAGCGTGCTGTCTGGCCACGATACTGAGCGATACTGTTGCGCGTCTTTCTGCGTGTCGTGTGTGCATCATTGGAATAGAATGAATGAATGAGTGAGTGTGTGCATCAGGATATTCACATACAGAGCGATCTCTTTAGTCTACATACTGTATAGATGCAAAAAATGCTTCTGCAATGCAACTGCAGTAATACAGTACATTCAGTTCACGTTCGCCCAAAATATGAACGAGTTCATGAACTATTATTCACTGAACGCGTTCAGGCACAACACTGGCGTGTTCAAATGATCTTCATTTGGAGTCTTTTCTCAGCACATACTGATATCAATTCGATAATAAATAAAAAATGATTGTATTATATAAGCACATATCTCACCTCCTTGCTGTGTTTTCACCTGCAGGATGTCAGAAGGCGGGCCGTCTCCCACAGAGGTGAACGCCAGCACGCGGAGCCCGTACGTGATGTCAGGCACCAGGCCGGAGATCGTGGTCAGGCTGCTGTCCTCGGTGTTGTGTTTCTGCCACGTGCTGATGGGGAAGTGCAGGTCAGACGTGTAATACACCCGATATCCTCGTATCTGTCCGTTGGGCTCTTCGGGAGGTTCCCACTGCACCAGCATGGTGGTGGCGCTCAGCATCCGGGCCTGAACCCGCAGCGGAGGAGACGAGGGAGCCTGTTCGCTGGTGCGCGCCTCTACCGTCCCGCTGGGCGGCCCGCGCCCGATGTTATTGACCGCCATTACACGGAACTCGTACTCGGAGTAAGGACTCAACCCACCGATGCTGTAGCGCGTGGAAGCAACTCCGTCCACTTCCTGGAAACCGTTGTCCGAGACTTTGGCCCGGTACTGGATCACATAGTACGACACGGGTTCGGGGTTGCCGGAGTCCCATGTTAGCGTTACACTGGTGGCGGTGGTTTCAGTGACGATCAGAGAGGTCGGGGGGCGAGGCAGAGCTGAGAATGTTGATAAACATATTTAGTTCAGAGACAATTTTGATTGTAAAAAAAGCCTAATATTGAAAAACAGACAATCCAGTGTCGGTTGCAAACATTTACTAAAAGTTTAAACTGCTCCAACTCACATATCTGTATTTTTTATTTTTTTTGATAAGCCTGAAGGACTTAATTATCAGGATCAGGTGTGTTTAATTAAGGTTAAAGCTAAACTCTGCAGGGCTGTGGCCCTCCAGGATCTGAGTTTGCACCCCTGAACTAGACTGACTCAAAAAGGACAGTGTGATGCATTTCTTTAATTAATTAAGGTGAAATCAGGCCTACTACAGGCCCAATATTTTAACAGCAAATTAGACCTTTATACATTTTATATCCGAAACACAACAGACACACGTACTTTTGTTTAATTAAGTCGCAGTTTTTGCCCCCCAGAATAGATTTTCAATGTCAAATGCTTTGAATTAATGTAAGGAATATTTTAATGCTTTTCTCAATCTGAACAAATATAGTTGATACCTAAAATCCAATCATCATCACAGTACAATAATGCAAGATCATAACACAATAAAGAATGCACTTTAAATAATTAGTCCGTCACTATCTTATATTATATAGTGCTTCACGGTTTCAATGTGTGTTCAAGCCAATGTATTTTTGATTGATTATTTTGCATAATGATATTGTTTAAATCAGTGTTGTTATTGTTAACTATGCAAAACTATTCAACTATTGGGTAACTGAAATAAAGCTGAACAAATATATAAATATTAGATAAATAACCTAAAACTTAAAAAAAGTGCCTGGGTAATAAAGTACTAATATTACAAAACCTAAAAACCTAAAAAACTAATACAAATGACAAAAGCACAAAACAAAATGACTAAATTATAAAAAAATAAAGCTAATTAAAAATATTAATAAACACTCAAATAAATAACTGGTTCAAATAAACTCTTATCATATCATATGCAGGCATTTTTAGTCCTTGTTTTTTAAATATCATCTTCTCAGTGTTTCTACTAAACCACATGTTCTGACATCCATAACATATCCCAAATGAATGCAAATATAGGCCTATCTGTGACATTTCTCAGGGTAGATATGAGCTAATGACCTGGCATTTGAGATGAAAGTAGAAAAAAGTGCTGTGTTAAACACTGTTATTGTGATTATTCTGTGTCTGTATCGTAGACTAGATCGGTCAGCTCATCCTATTTCCACAGGCGAGTTGAAAAATGCATGCATTGTCATAAAATAGCTTCTGAAATTGACTCTAAACAACTTTTGTGCGATATGCAATTGGACAGCTGTCAGAATCCAAACAGATCACGTTGAATAAGCAGCAGCGGTGTGGAAAAGGACAGAAAAACACACCAAAACCTTTTAGGAGGCTTAAAGCACCACAGCTTCTACAGGCCAAGAAACCCCAAACACATGATATTAACCTCAGCAAACATGATAATGCATGACGGCAGAGCAGTGAGAAATAATGCCAGATAAACTCAAAACACTGTAGAAATGATTTACTGTGCTTTAACCAATGCTAATGTTGTAACTCGACTCTATTTTCCTAAAGATCAAATTCTGCTTCTCTAAATCCTTAATTTTCAACACCTCCCTGGATACACTGACTAACGGAGAGCTGAGACGAATCAGTACAGTAACACAGTACAGTTTTTTAGAGAGTTGTTTGGTGTTTGGAGTGATTTACAGCAGTTTGTGATGTTGTACACTCTTAAAAAAAGGGGTTCATAGGGGTTCTATATAAAGCATAGGGTTCTTTACTCAACTCCAAAGAACCTTTTAGGCTAAAAAAGGTTCTATAATGACAAGAAAGAACACTTTAGGCTATTATGCATTCATTTATTACGTTATTCTGCAACATTTTGTAGTTATAATTAAATTATTGTTAATTAAACTGTTGTAGTAACTTAATATCACATTTTAATCATGCAGATTTTTTGGAGGAGAATATTATTTTTGTCAATAATATGAAATATTTAATCCAGAAAGGACAAACAAATGATAATGAATGAACCCAAAAGGTTCCATATAGAACCTGTTTCCTGGTTACAAAGAACCTTAAAGGGTTCTAATTATTGAACCCTTAAAAAAAGGGTTCTGTATAGAATGTTTAGGGGTTCCAAATATGTAGCGCTGATAGAACTTTTAAAGTTCTATATAGAACCTTTTATTCTAATATTGTAGCTATAGGGTGTTCTGAATGGTGTGGTTTGGCATGGTAGTAATGAGTGTGTGCTCTTTCACACAAGTGTTTAACATGATCAAATATGGGACAATGAAACGATTCGAATAGATTCATTCATTATCACACAACAGCCCTAAAATAATCCTTAATGATCATTGGGAGCGCCGAGATTTTGTTCACTCTGTCAAGGCGGAAAAAAGGAGGAGAGAGATCTCCTCATCACATTTCAGTTCTGATGAAACATTGATGAGGTGATTGCATGCGCTTTCTGTCTGGGTCGGTGGGAATCCCCATGAGTGTGTTATTGATGAGATTTCACTCTCAGCATTTCAGGGCCCAGCCTCCAATCAGATTAGAGCAGCTTTGTTTATTACCGACTAGATAATCACAAACTTTAAGTACACAACTGATATCAATGCCAGCTGTATGGATCACTCGGGGACAAAGATTAAAAAAGGCAATTTATTTCTTTAAATTAACGTAACCAAGCATACTTCATTACTGCATTTAAGTAGAATCGTTAGCAATATTTCTAAAAAGAATTGTTTTTGAAAAGCAAATGAAAATGTTTACTACAATACATTTCTCCTTTGTGTGGGTGCAAATGTGTTATGTATAATTGATTCACAATTCAGCAAGGATGGATTAAATTGATTCAAAAGAGAGAGTAACAACATTTATAATAAATTCTTTTTGTTATTTTGAACGTTATTCATCAAAGCATCCTGAAAAAAAAATGCATCACTGTATCAAACACATTTTACAGAAATGTTGTTGAGCATTTTAAAACATTTTCATGTAGAAAACAGGGTGACACTTCAGTTCTAGGTCCGATTCCGTACGACTTTTGCTTTAATAAACTCCTAATTACTGCTTATTAATAGTTAGTAAGGTGGTTAAGTTTAGGTATTGGGTGGATTAAGGGATGTGGAATATGATCATGCAGAAAAAAGGAATTAATATGTGCTTTATAAGTACTAAATGAGGCATGTGTGAAAGCACCCATTCACAAAACTCGCTCCTCCACTGGGAATAAATGAGTTTTATCACTTAGTTGCCATGCAAATCTATTTTTACAGAAATATATGTGAGAAACAATTATCATCCGCATAGGGCTTATTACACTCTTATTATTACACTCTTGTTTCAACCCAATTCTGGGTCAAATATGGACAAACCCAACTGTTGGGTTAAAGGGATACTTTACTTTTTTTGGAAATAGGCTCATTTTACAACTCCCCAGAGTTAAACAGTTGGGTTTTACTTTTAGTTTGGGTTTTCGAAAGTATTCAGCTGTTTTTTGATATTTAGAAGAATATCAGTAACCAGACAGTTTCTGGGCTCATTGACTTCCATAGTATATTTTTTTCCTACTATGGAAGTCAATGAGACCAGAAACTGTCTGGTTACTGATATTCTTCTAAATATCAGAAAAATCGTCTGAATGGATTCGAAAACAGTAAAACTCAACTGTTTCCATTTTAACTCTGGGGGAGAGGTAAAATGAGCCTATTTCCAAAAAAAGTGGAGTATCCCTTTAAATTTAATAATTGCATTTGGGTTAGTCCATATTTGACCCAAAATTGGGTTAAAACAACCCAGCATTTTTTCCGAGTGTAAGCACGTTTCATACAAGCGCAAAGATGAAGTAGATCTTGAGGCTAAACGCCTCTTACCTTTGACCGTGATCTGAGCTGTGGTGTCGATCATGCCCAGAGAGGATATAGCCACACAGGTGTAGTTCGCCGACAGCCGGATGTTGGTGAGCTCCAGCACGTTTCGGCCAATGGGCATCTCCTCCTCTTTGGTTAGCTCCTGTTCACCCCTCATCCACTTCACATAGGGCATGGGGGCGCCCACCGCCACACAGGTGAGGTTAACACTGCCGCCCGGCATCACTTCGTGATTGGTGGGCGGGAATCGAGAAACGTGGCGGACGCGCCGTACTGTTGGAGGAGCACAGATGATATTATAAGCAGAACGCAGACACAGGAAGGCATGGCTGTGAATATACACCACTGACCTTTATGAGAGATATTATATATGAATTAGCTCTGATTAATGGACAAAAGACAAACTAAATATTGTCTTAATATTCTAAACATTCACCAGATAAGAGTCTGTATTTGACAGTATATGCATCTCAAGCATATTTTGTTTGTTTTTTCCTGTCTCATCAAATTTGATTTCTTTCAAAGTGCTGGCAAACTATTTACTGTTAAATGTCACTAAATTAACTCAATGCAATATCTCATATCTAAAAATGCAACCGCAACCACAACTGGTCACAAAATCATTTCTAAAGACCAGTCTCGCTGAGGTGGCCAATGCTTTTTTCTACATTGCCGGTCCCCGTCACACTATCTTGGACTGACAGACACTCAGGAGCTCAAAGAGACGCAGACAGGCGAATGTCACGTCTCAGATTTGAACTTTAGGCTTTCTCATCAATGTGACTGATAGCTTAGCATTGCAGCGCACATTTCATTTATCGTTTCATAGATATAAAATGGAAAATAGACTCTGAAAAGTCAAATTTCACTGAATTTTCTACAAAATTTCTAAAGTTCTACATCTTCACTACTCCTTGCATGTTTAATTAATTTGATTATGCTGTCAGTCATCAATGAGACTGTCAGATTTGTTTAACATATTTAACTCAGTTTTCTAAAATTATGCATATCCTTATATTTATAGATATGTCTATTTTGAAAACTATTTTCATATGATATTTAAATAATGGCATGACGAAGCTCAGAAGAGAAAAAAAGACGAAGCTTTTGGAAAGAAATGCAAAAACAGCATAATTTGACAGCAGATGGTTGTGACCCTTTACACACATTAAGTTGGAAAATAGACTCTGAAAAGTCAAATTTCACAGAATTTTCTACAAAATTCAGTCAAGTTCTACATCTTCACGACCCCTTGCATGTTTAATTATTAAATTTTAAAGTTAATTTATGCAGTCAGTCATCAATGAAACTGTTAGATCTGTTTTAACTGCATATCCTTCCCCCAAATCATAAAAGAAAATTATATTTATAGATATGTCTATTTGAAAAGTATTTTAAATGTGTATTTAAATAATGGCATGATGAAGCTCAGAAGAAAAAAAAGACGAAGCTTTTGCAAAGAAATGCATCTCACTTGGATCAAGAACAGGATAATCTGACGACAGACGATTGTGACCCTTTACACACATTAAGTTGGTGTGCAGCCAAAGCCAAACCATCCTGTCCACTGAAAACACAGCAAACGCTCTGTGTATCTGCAGAGCTCCCATAAAAGAGCAGCATTTTCCGCAGACTTCATGGAAGAAGCCGTCTGAGAGAGTCCACGGAGAGATTGCTAATAAACCAATCTTTTATAATGTCTCTCCGTATATAAAGTGGAATTGTTTGCAGATGGCAGCTGAGTTTAACAGGGAGCTCTGTGGCCAGACATCTGCTTAATATTTCACGGATAAACAAGTCTCACTTCTGAAAGACTCCAACGCACTTCCAAATCTGAACATTACCTGTTCATTTCCTCGTCATTACCTTCACAGTTCCAGACACAGGAAATTATTCTGGATAACTTAGGAAAGTGTGCAACTAGAGGATAACAAATGCTCAGTATTTATTTGACTTGAATGCAATTTTTGGAAAGTAGAGTACTAGCTACCACCCAAACTCCAACAATAAACTCAAGATGTGTCTTTTTCACACACACACACAGGGCAGTGGTCATTTTCAGCTTTATAAGGTGAGATTTAACTGTGTGCATCTAGAGTGGCTTCTTGGCAATGTGTTATATAAGAAAAACTGCAAACAGTAATAACTAAAACCTGGTTATGTAAGACAAATCTGTCCTTGCTGAAAGTAAAATAATACGTGGCGTAAGAAATAAAACCCCAAAGCCAATCAAATGTGTAGAGTTAAACTTTAAACCAATGAGAATCCACTGTACACACACAAATTAAAACATGACAGCCTGGTCTCATTGTTAAGACGTAGGTATTTTACGTTTTTGCAAAGATAGAAAACGTACTTTTTAGTACGTTTTGATAGATGCTGAAATGTATAATATGGACGTATCTGCAACATTTAAACGCAACATTATTACGTTTTTACAGCTAAAAAACTTAAACTGTTTACGTATATTCTATATCATACAGATATCTGTATAATTTCCCTTTTTACCATTTTATAGATAAATGTAAGATCCCGTAACCCTAATCCCAAACCTAAACAAACCCATTTTATACATAATATAAAAAAAGGATAAAACGGTGTTGGGAAAGGGCAGTTTTATTAACAATATAACGTTAGCATTAAAATCTATTTTGAGCCACCAATCCTACTCCTACTCCTAAACCTACCCATAACAATTCCTTAAAACTAACATGTAACAAACTACAATTATAAAGAAAAACATAACTAACAAACAAGTATAATCACAATAATTTATTTATTGCGAAAATGTCAAAACCGATACCAAAATCCGTTCACATGATGATGTGTTGCAGTCGCAGTCTTCTCTGGCAGTATTGTAATAGTTTTGTATGAAGTACGGAGCAGAAATGAAATTATAATCAATGAAAATGTTAATCCGGCTTCGGTTCAGCGCTTCTCCATTTCAAACGATTAACCAACCGTCTCACAGTCCTTCATGTCGCAATCTTTGACGAAGCAGGGAACAGCCAATGAACGTTTGATATCACTGCCGTAAAATATGACGTATCGCTTCTCAAGGGCGCATTTTTTGAATTTGAATTCATAACCAGCCCCGCGTTTGACATGTACGGTCGCTGCTGAGAATGGAGACGAAGATCACGACAGGATAAGAGGCTGAATTAGGAGTTGTTTCTTGCATACAACTATGGATTCTAAATATTTGGATTACATCAACCTAATAAAATTGATGTCTTTTGTGAATTTTGTTGTGTTTTTATAGGAGAAAACGCTTTATGTGTCTCAAGGTAAATAAACTATTACAAAACGGTTAAACGAGTAACGTTAAAGAATGTATTTTTAAGGTTTTATATTGTATTGTTTAACACCATGCAGGCGAAACGAGCAAAATGTTAATATTCATGAGTATTATATCAATAAATGCGACTAAAAACTTAATTAATAAGACCGTGGAATGCAATAGGGTCAAAACATAATGCTACGATATTAATATGAATAAATTGTGATACATCATACGTACAAATGTGTACGTCGGTGGATTTGTTCATACGTAAATAAATGACGTTTTTGGGCTGTCAATACGTAAATATTTTACGTTTTAATACTGTAAATACGTCTGTATTATACGTTTCTGCGCATATAAAACGTAATTATACATACGTATGATAGAACGACACTTTACGTACAAATGCATACGTATTCTCATGAGATCACGTTGAACATGACATCTTGCATGATTGTGGCTAGTTAAGACAAAAAAAGCGTTTGGTTATGACTCTTTGTTTTTGTTTTTTCTTTGTGTGTAATTTGAACATATTGCTGTGGTTCGGGAACAGTAAATCAATATTTATTGCAAAATGTATTGACTCAAGTCAGGTAAACACTGAGCAAATTGTGCTTATGGGGTTTGCTCTGTACTGGACATGGCCAGAGGTGGCCGTAATAATCGTCATATCTGAGAGATGAGCGGAGAGAGCAGAGATTGGACTTTTGAGATTGAGTTAAGTTTGTTAGTTGGGCAGGAATGCCTGCAGGGGTAATAGTGTAAGAGAGACATCACATTAATCCACGTTAGTCACTGTACATAGAGAGGATGATGTTACCCATGGACATGAGGGATGGTCACGACATGATGGCAAGAGTTTCTCTCAGTTAGAGGTTGTTAAGAAAGTTTGCTGGCTAGTAAAACAGACGCCAGTGGCCGCGGTGAGGTTAGAGAATGGGCGGTACTGACATTAGTGACTGATCTCGTGAGAAGTTTTGCTGGGAGTGATAACAGAGCAATGAAAGCTTGCAGTTAGACATGCAGACACACATGCAATTTGAAGAGAGAGAGCGAGAGAGAGAGAGAGCATTGTTTTAATGGGGAGGTGATTGCAAGAGAGGGAGCTACTAGGCTTTATTCAATGCACAAGCCATTTCACACACACACAATCCAATGCACATCAATGGCCATGCAAGCATGAAGCAAAAAAGCACAAATCAGCGATAGTCAACAGAGCATGCATGTGTGACCTATAGAAAAAAGACACCAATACAAAAATCCAAATGAATACATCAAAGAATGAACAAAATAGTGCAAAGAGTCCAATTTTAGCTTTGTCTGATCAATAGAGGATGGAAACAAAACATCTTGATTGGATAACTCACTGTAACAAGCTGTGATCAGAGAGGGATTCAACAACACGCAAACTCCTGATCCTGCCAATGTTTCTGCAGTCAGGGATACACATCACTACATTTGGACCGTTTTCTGGACGCTTGCAAATCTTCTGGTCTGAGCTGGATTTGGAGAATCAGTCTCCAATCAGCATCAAAGCTGAGCTTTACAAACTCAATCAACTCAAAATACAAATACTGGAGAAACAAGCCGAAAAACAACAACGATGTGGAGTCAGGGTTTAAAATGAACAATCACTGAACGTGAATTGAGAGTAATTTCTGTAGGGGTCTATACGACCCAATCGACTTTAACTTAATAATAAGGTTCCCTTCATCTCAGTGGAATAAGTATAATGGAATAAAATATTATTTGTATGATTAAAAATGTATATTTTTTGTACAATTACACAATCAATTGTTGGGGTCATATAGACCCCGAAGCCCAGAAATGTAAACGGGAAATTAGGGCCCTATAATTTCTGCCGATCACGGAATAAAAAGCACACTCTTTTTACAACTAAAATAACAGTAAAGGGTAAAAAAAAATGAATTCCCAAAAATTAAAACGGAAAAAACGGAATTTGCAAAAATTAAAACGGAAAAAACAGAATTTGGGGGAAAAAAATTGGAATTTGGGAAAAAATAAAACGGATTTTATAGGGCCCTAGGAAATAAACACCATTTAAAGGTTAATAGCTATAATAATAGCATATGGCATTTTCTGCAGTCTCTAATGATGTATATATAGACAGATAGGCCAATATAATTAACAAAGAGTTTAAAACTAAGACTATTTTTTATGTTGGCATGTCTTCTTTGTGCTCAAAGACTGCGCTGACGATATCTGGCCCAAGGCCACATAAAGTGAAGACTGTGTTAAGACCTGTAGAGATCATTATCATTGGATCGGAGTGACCTAGAAACGGCTGCCAGAAACCTGGGACACAATAACCCAACCAGAAGCTCCTCATCAAGAACAATTGGTGTCTATATGGTTATTTGAAAGTTCTTGATGCTATAATAGGCTCTTCAAATGAGTGGACTTTTGTAGCACAGTGCCTAAGATGGTTCCCTCAGACACTGCGTCCTATTAGAGGACACTATGAGCAGCAGTGTGAGTTCCCATTCAAAGGGAAGCTAATTTGTCAATGTCATTCAATGTTCTTGTCTGAAATGAAACAGCTTGTTTCTGTGATGATGTACAGAATGCCCTGGTTCGGGTTTTTGGAAGGATAATGACTCTATTTTAAACAAATAGCTCTGAGAGGAAAATCTCTTTTGCTTTCTGCATTCTTACTTGCTGACTGTTTGTATTGTTCTCCACATTGGGAAGTCCTCACCAAATGGCTGATTCCAAAACAAACAATGAAAGCTGCTTTAGCCAGCTTAAATACTTGAGAGCTCAAAGGGCTTTCTGGCAGTTCGCTGGCGTAACAGAACAGGCCCTCGGAAGAAAGAGCAGAGGGATTCCTGCCATCTTTGAAATTTGAACTGGTTTATAAACAGGTCTGATCCGCTAAGCTAAGGGTGAATTCCTGACTATTGTTCTTCGACCTCTGAGTTCAAGCTTTGAACAACAGCATATCACCTTGTTCAAGAAAGAATGATGCCGATATCCTCTGTTTTCACAAACAGGACCAGACTATTGCTGCACTGAACGCCTGCATTTCATGCACGTACACAGAAGAAACACTTCTGTAAAACAAGAACAAAAAACATACTTCATACGAGCCAAATAACTGGAAGAAATCCACATGACTCAAAGGCTGTTTTCACACTTCTTTTGTGATGCAACACAAAGTGTCATTCTGTGCATGTTAAGTTTTAGTAGTTCAAACCAAAGGAACAAAAACACGAGTACAAATGTAAACTAAGTGAAGTTCATAACAGTAAATTTCGGAAGATCTTTCAATTAGAGGGATAGATCACTTTGAAATAAATTTTTGGGATGTTGGAACTACTGTCTTTGTTTTCCAAGTAGTTTCAATTTTGATATTTTTAGGTCAAACCGTTCTTGTCTGTCAGTCATATAATGCAGGTCTATGGTCACCACCTCAAAGAGCATGCACAAAGAAGTCCAAATTAAACATGATTTAATGACTTGTGAATGTAAGTACACATTGATGGCCTAAGACACTAAACGAGCGGTTTGTGTGAGAAATCGAACAGTATTTATATAGTTTTTACTTCCTTGTAACCACACGTGGACGCTGGACGCTTTGTGGCTGTGGTTACAAGAGGTAAAACGATATAAATACTGTTGGTTTTCTTACACAAACCGCTCGTTTCGTGTCTTAGGCCATCAATGTGTACTTACATTTACGAGTCATTAAATCATGTTTAATTTGGACTTCTCTGTGCATGCTCTATGAGGTGGTGACCATAGACCTGCATTATATGACTGACAGACAAGAACTTTCTGAAC
This sequence comes from Hybognathus amarus, assembly GCA_030378365.1. Taxonomy (NCBI): domain Eukaryota; kingdom Metazoa; phylum Chordata; class Actinopteri; order Cypriniformes; family Leuciscidae; genus Hybognathus; species Hybognathus amarus. The sequence goes on from JAQIUQ010005430.1 coordinate 42,854, forward strand.
GTTTGACCTAAAAATATCAAAATTGAAAACTACTGCGGAAATAAATACACCTACATCTTGGATGCCCTTGAGGTGAGATAAAACATACCAAAAATGTATTTCAAAGTGAACTAATGTCTAAGCTTGAGTTGAAGCTGCTTTCTCGAGCCAAATACGCTTAACCTTATTAGCTTAAAGATTATAAGGGCAAAAGGAACTTGTGAAGAGTCATTACTTTGCTAGAGGAATAAACTGTTGCCACTAGTAATCAGTACTGCTGTAAAAAGCCAAATAATATGAAGCAAATAAAAAAAAAAAATTCGGACATAATTTTAAAAACAGCCAGATGGATATTTTGTACAGACCTAGTATAATTTGCAATTGGCATCAATGTCATTTGGCAGAAAACAAAAGCATGGCTGGAAAACTAAACAAAAGATTGGCTTGGAGCCAAAAAACACAACGCATTGATCTCCGGTTCAGACCGAGCAATCGAAGTGTGAAAACAGCCAAAAAGATCCCTGAAGTTGCTCCAGGGCTTTTTCAAATATATGAAAACATCAAAACGTCCACAGTTTCTGACACATGCAACATGAAGAAGAAGAGCAGGCTGAAATGTGAGGCAGCCAACAGCATGCATGGGTTTGTAAAGGAGAGGACAGTGTCAGAGATTCAGAGCTCCAGAGAGACTGGCACACGACGGGACAGGAGCTGCCAGCAGGGGGACACACGCCTCCCGTCCGCCGACCCTCTGCGTAGGAGGAGAGATAGTGAAAAGAACGCACCTTCCCGCTGGTCTGAGAGTGAGGAGTGGATTGATTTTGGATGGCAGGGTGCGATGAAGATGGAGGAAGGGGAACAAAAGAGAAGAGAGCAGGAGGAAGACAAGGAGAAACAGAGAGAGTAAAACAGGCAAATATTCTGCTTATCCATAAAAGAGAGATGAGAACATGGAGACGATAACAGCACCAAAACACACCGTGCATCCAGTTCATTTCTAGACTTATTGTGTTATAAATCAAGGTTTATTTTATGACAGTTTATGCATAACACACAGGTCAGATTTGAATGTCGATGCATTGCAAGCTGTATACTTAACATGCGTTCTTGCATTACTGAGGTGGTAACTAACCTTAGTGACAAATATAACTAACTATAAATATAACTAAAGACTAACCCAAAGCCTAAAGGAAAACATTTAGCATTTTAAGAATAAAAAACAACATTATGTTATGAATTGTTTTACAGTACACCTGTGTGCACACAAAATTAATCAAGTAACATATAGTATCTGCAATCTCTTTCAGCTGCAATTTTTGTCTTGTTTTTCATCACAATTATTTAAAGATTCTTAGATAAAAACTTGAGAAGCAAAATGACTTAAAGGAGTAATTCCCTTTAAAAAAACTACTTAATTTACTTTCCAAGATGTCCATACCTTTCTTTCTTCAGTCAAAAATGAAATTTTTGATGAAAACATTCAGATTTTCGCCATGTAATGGACTTCAATGGGGTCCAAACGGTTCAATGTCCAAAAGACAGTTTCAGTGCAAACTGTTTAAAAGGGCTTTAAATGATTCCAGATGCTGAATAAGGGTCTCATTAAGCGAAACGATTGCTCATTTAAAAAATAATAATAATAATTAAGTTTTATAAGCTCAAATGCTCGCCTTGCTCTGTTCTGCGATGCACTTTCGTGACTCTCCTGTTCAAACTCGTTAATCAAAATGAACAAATCTTTTTTCTAATTAATTCGTTCATTTCGTTCGTTGAATGAACCAAATGACACGGAAAAAGATTCGTTCATTTTGATGTACAAGCTCAAACAGGAGAGTCACAAACGTGCATCACAAGAGGTTTTAATATTTGTCAATATTTGTTCTGTATTGACAGGTGCAATATTTGAAAATTGATATTTATTTAAAAAATTATATTTTAAAAAATTGATATTTTCGGTAAAAACCTAGACTTTCAACCATTAAAATGTAATTTATTAATATGTATTAGTGTACAAAATAACATATAAACATCTTTTTTATTATATTTCGCCTGGAAGCGCTTCCAACAACTTTGCGTGTCGCGTGAAAATATAGCGTCGGCTGTATTTTTAGTACACGCGTGACACTCTGGCAAAGCTCTAACCTATTAACATGGGAGCCGAAATAAAAACAGACACGCCATGCAGCCAGTGTGTCATATACTCTGTGCCACCGCATAACTATTTGTTAAAAAATACTGAGAATATAGCACAAAATAATTATGTAGTCATAAACCCGTTATAATTTTAATCTATTTTTTTCTTTTCTCAGAAGCAATTTTGCTTCTCAAGTAAATGAAGTTAAGAATGCTTAAATATTTGACAAGACAAATACAGAGTAAGACCATTATTTTTTTGCATTGCACGGCCTAAACCTCCCAATTTAAGAAGGCACAAACACACACACAAACAAATAAACAAACACAGAAGAAGCGTGATGCAGGACCCTCAACGGTGCTTGAGTGTCTCGGTGTGATAAGGCACATGGGAATGAGAGTGAACACACACATCTTTCACATGAAAGGATAAGCAATTATGGAATGATCGCTCTCATATACAGTGATAAAGGTGCAAACACCTACTCACTGCACTTGAAACCAAAGAGAAATACAGAGTAAAAGAGAGACGGGAGGAACAAACACACACAGGCCCACACACAGCGTTCATCTGTTATGTAAGTGTGTGTCAGTGAACTTTACACACCTGTAGAGAGACTCTTAGATTAGACTATAAACAAGAACAAACCACATCACAACATACAGAAAATATCCTCATTAGTAGAGCTGGGTGATTTATCAAAGATTTACAATATATGCAATATTATTTTGTTGGCAATATTAAATTGGCTTCGCACCTGTTGCTTATTTATCTAGACAATTTTGAGGTTTTAATAGCATTACTCATTTAATCTTAGTCTGAAAAACATTTATAGAGTTGGAAAGTGAATCAGTTCTTTCAAATTGTTCATTTCAACGAATAGATTCAATGAATTCAGTGATTCAATGATTCATTATGATCAAAATGTTAATTAAAGAGCCTGTGTGGCCATTTATATGCTTTATTCTTTTGTTAAAATATGCTCCATAGGCCATATACTTTTTACTGTTCTTATTTATTTAATGTAAACCCAATGTGATAAATCTTTACTGTACTTGTTTTAAACATTTTAATTGCAATAAAATCTATGTGAAAATAAAATTCTATTAAAATATGATGATTCATACTCAAAAATCTATTAAAACTGATGATTCATCTCAACAAAATGATATAATATTGCATATATTTTTGATGGGCTATATCATCCAGCCCTACTCGTTAATTATAGAATAACAATGCAGGACAAACACAGAGTTAGACAACAATAATAAATCCTTGAATAAGAAAAGCAATAAATGTATGACGCTACCATTGAAAAATTCATGGACTAACAAAATGAGAACATCTTTCTCTCTCCATAAAGCATCAGATACTCAAACATATATATTAAATGTCATTCATCAAATGGCACGTCCTGAGAGTGTGTGGTCTGTGTAAAGATCGAAGGGCTCCGGAGAGAATTCACATGATATGATCTTCACGATGCATCATTTATATGAGTTTCTCTCTGATTGGTCGAAGGGCTTTGAGGAAGAAGAGGATGAGAATTTATGGACAAAGATTTCTCATTTCCCCTGCTTTCGTCTCCAACGCGTGCACACACACACACACACACTATCAAAGAGCAACGTATCCCATATTTAAAAGTCTGAATTTGAAGTGGTCTTTTAGCACTTGCCAGGCAAATGTAGTAGTTAAATAAAAGGGTTTTTCTTTGAAACAAGGTTTTAGCGGTCTCTGAATCTGCTGTAATTGATCCCGACATTAATGAGGGAATTTCCACAATGGGATTCTCCAGTCTTGGCTCGCAAGTCTCAACATGGCCCTTTCTTTGATGCCCTGAAAACACTTACACCATTTCCAACCTTCATGACCAGCAACATTAAAGGGTCCTTTATTTAAATTAATATTCTTCATTATTTTAAAATATATTCTGCACTTGTCCCTGAAGTATAATAATTGAATATTAACTTCAGCCCCACTCTGGTAGTATTCGCTATTGTAGCTGTAATATGTATAATAATAATAATAATAATAATAGTAATGTTATATTTTATTTTATATTTTAATATTAAGTTATAATATGACTTTTCTAATGGAAGGCTGACCTCCTCACTACTAACACTTGCTAACAAAGCTGTTCTTTTGAACTTTCTATTCATCAAAGAATCCTAAAATAAAAATGTAAAAAACTGTTTTCAACATGGATAATAATCATACATGTTTTTGGAGCATAAAATCATCATATTAGAGTGATTTGTGAAGGATCATGTGACACTGAAGACTGGAGTAATGATGATGAAAATTCAGCTTTTTTTCAGAGGAATAAATTACATTTTAATATATATTAACATAAAAAAGTCATTTTAAATTGTCATAATATTTCACAATTTTACTGTGTTTTTTGTGTATTTTTTATCAAAAAATTGCAGCCTTGGTGAGCAGAAGAGACTTCTTTTAAAAACATAAAAAATCTTACCGACCTTACACTTTTGACCGGTAGTGTATATCAAGGCAAATACTGTAACCTTTGCATTAATATAGAGAATCGATCAAATAAAACTGTGAAAAAGTGAAAAACTGTGTGGAAAAAATTCTTGATTATTAAAAATGGAGAAGTTCTCCGCTGCAGAACCATGTTTCTATTAAGACAACTGGGTGATTAAAGAGAAAGTGAGTTTTGAGTGACAGGTCCTGTTCTGGCCGTGGTCAAGCCTGTGTGGAGATGAAACGCGATGAGGTTTTGGGTTTGGTTGAAGATCTTACCTCTGACGTAGAGGTTGGCAGGAGCGGAGTAGCGTGTTCCTGCGCTGTTCACCGCCACACACTCATACTTGCCCTGGTCCGACTCCTCGCTGTTCTCGATCTGCAGCGCGCCTGCAAACACAACATAAGCAATCACAAACCAGACACAAATGCTCTTTCACACACTCACAAACAATCGAATCTTCCATCACTTTAAATGAGGGTGGCCGAGGAGAAGAACATTTTTTCGACACACTTCATTGACTAGCACTCGGCTGGCATATGACCTTTCTTGTCTCTCTAAATACTGAAAGAGCAACATCTTTCACTCCATAATTCAATAAATCTAAAGCAAACCGAGTTATTTATTCATTGTGGCAAGCAAAAAGACCTGCCGACTACGCCAACAATAACCGCCACTGTAGAGACAAAGCCGTGCTTTTAGAGAATTGATCTATTAAGACATAATTGATAGCAATTACTGTAAATACTGTACATCCTTAGTGCATCTGAACAAAAGAAACAACTTTTAAGCCAACAGTATCAAGACAAATACAGTTCTCATACATCCACTTACCTGGCTTCAGCATTCGGTTCATCTTAATAACACGTACATTAACACAAACATTTTGTTCTGACAAAATAAGGATTAGCTCATTAGATTTTTTAGTATGGCAGTGCTGTTTGTTTGCGTGATGTGACATACATCATGCAATCTGTGGAGGATGGAAGCACACCGAGAAAACTAAAAATGTCGTCAGTGTATTTCAGAAGTAGTCCTGAAATGCATTATGGGATGGGTTTAAACGTGTGCATTAACAATAGAAACATAATCCAAAGACTGTGAGTGTATGAGACCTCATTATCGATACTGAGCATTAACCTCGCTCCAAGAGTTCATTATACAAATGAATGACCCTTTAAAACACTTAGAGCACACAAACACACACACACATTAGATCTGTTCCAAACCCCTCTGAGCCGCCTCGCTGTCTAAAGGCCTGTTCACACTAAAGACAATAACTATAATGATAATGATATAGTTATGAAAAGCAGTCTATAACACAACGTATAACGTTAAAGGCACAGAGAAATTATATTGTTGGAATCACTTTCTGAATGTTTTTTTTTTCATTATTCCAATCAGAAAACACCAGACTTTAAAGATCTCAAATATTTAAAGTGGCAGTGTGCGCTCATGATAAACAGAACCATATTGTCTGCTGATGAGGACGATAATATAGCGTTATAGTTATGTTAATAGTTATTGTTCTCGGTGTGAACGGCTTAATGTCTATTTACTAGAAACTTAATCGATATACACATATGAAAAAAACGAATGCAAATTAGATTTTTTTTACAAAAATCAACATGAAAACTGAAAATATTAACAAAACTATAATAGTATATCATTATACTAAAATAACATAAATGCAATCCTGACTATAGCTCAAACAGTAAAGCATGGCGCTAGCAACACCAGGTCATGGGTTTGATTCCCATGGAATGAATGAACTGATAAAATGCATAGCTTGAATACAATATATGTCGCTAAATATATGGATAAAAGCGTCTTTCAAATGCATATATGTAAATGCCACCAACTATGTACAACCGAATTTCCTATAATTGTCTGTAGCAGCAGGAGAATTATAAAACACATGGATAAAGCGTCAATAACACACTTAATGCATGTCCTTTGCTGCTATTTTATGTTTTTTTTTGGTCACACTTTAAATTTGTTTAAATTCTCACAATTAACTACGACTTTTCTCTTAATAAACTCACTGTAAAACTATATTGTTGGTTTAACTAAAAAAATTAAGTAACCTGGTTGCCTAAAAATTTTAAGTTCATTGAAATGGAAAAATTGAGTTAATACAATGAAGGAGATTGATTTAATCATCAGAAACTCAAATATTATGTTACACTCTAAAAATGCTGGGTTGTTTTAACCCAGCTGTGGGTCAAATATGGACAAACCCAAATGTTGGGTTAAACATGTATTTAAAACATTTAACCCAATGGCTGTGTTTGTCCAGTATTTGACCCAATGTTGGGTTAAAACAACCCAGCAATTTTTAGAGTGTATATGAACCACATTAATTATTTAAGTTGATTTAACAAAATCATTGTGATTACAAATCATGAACATATTTTTTTTTATAATGTGCTCATTAATAGTTAAGGTAGTTGTTAAGTTTAGGTATTGGGTGGATTGTGGGATGTAGATATGATCTAGAATAGGCTTTAATACATGCTTTATAAGTACTGATAAACCTAGTAATATGCATGCAAATTACAGTAGCAACTAGTTAGTAGTGAGAATTGGACCCTAAACTGTCTTTTTTTTACTAAAATCACATATTTTGGATTTCCAAACTTGTAGAAACTTCCCAGGAGTGAGAAGTTTTTACTTGTACTTTGCAATATGTGATCAAACTTAGGTATATTTAGCAGTTTTTAATGGCCTTTACATTATGCCTATGGTACTTACAAATGCAGCTCAACAGCGTTTGGAACAGAGCTACTGTCTCTCTCTCTGGTCGTCAGGGAAGAAGGCTTTTCTATCACTTATTACATTTGAAACGCTAGATCCGACTGATGTTGAAAGATGTCATTCTGCCCTCTCTCAGTCTAATCTCACTTTCTCACCCTGACATTCCCTCTGAAGAGTTCGGCTCAGAGTTACAGTCAAATTTCTTTCTTTCGTCTTCTTTTTTCTACATCAGTTCTGTCATGTCAACGGGGAGCTTTTCTATCACTCAGTTTGGACATTCTGGACTCTCCTGCTAAAAGCCTGGAGATGAGAGGCACTTGGTTAATACAAACTGTCATAATGACATTAGGTTTTTTTGCTGCGGGGATTGAGATGTTGTCAAGGTATCTCACAATTTGTCAAACCACACCGCAGCTCTGCTGAGTTATTGATCAGACAGACTGCCAGTCATCAGAACAGGCCTTTATCTCTGAATAAAGTTCAGTTCAGATGAAAATGACATTAATGTCACAATACAAAATTCTATTTGTAACTCAAACAGATTTCATTTATGCAAAATGTAATATCTTCCACAGATTTGGTGGTGAAATATGTTGAATATTACACTCTCAGAAAAAAGGTACAAAAGCTGTCACTGGAGCTATACCTTTTCAAAAGGTAAACTTTCGTCCATTTTAGATGCTAATGTAAATTTTAGGTGCTAATATGTAAATTTCAGGTGCTAATATGTACATTTTAGTGGCTAATATGTGCATTTAAGGTGCTTATATGTACATTTTAAGTGTTAATAAGTACATTTTAGGTGTTAATATGTACATTTTAGGTGCTAATAAGTACATTTTAAGTGTTAATATGTACATTTTAGGTGTTAATATGTACATTTTAGGTGCTAATATGTACATTATAGGTGTTAATATGTACATTTTAGGTGCTAATAATTACATTTTAAGTGTTAATATGTACATTTTAGGTGTTAATACGCACATTTTAGGTGTTAATAAGTACATTTTAAGTGTCAATAAGTACATTTTAGGTGTTAATATGTACATTTTAGGTGCTAATAAGTACATTATCAGGTGTTAATATGGACATTTTAGGTGCTAATAAGTACATTTTAAGTGTTAATATGTACATTGTAGGTGTAATAAGTACATTTTAAGTGTTAATATGTACATTTTAGATGTTAATGTGTAAATTTTAGGTGCTAATAAGTACATTATAGGTGTTAATATGTACATTTTCAGGTGTTAATATGTACATTTTAAGTGTTAATATGTACATTTCAGGAGCTAATATGTCCATTTAAGGTCCTAATATGTACTTTTTAGGTGCTTATATGTACATTTTAGGTACTAAAATAATATGCATATTAGGTGCTAATATGTACATTTTAGGTGCTAATATGTACCACTAAGGTACCAATATGCAGCCTTTAGGTACAAAAGTGTACCTTTTGAAAAGGTACAGCCCCAGTGACAGCTTTTGTACCTTTTTTTGAGAGTGTATGTTCTTGACAGGTGAAGATCTTTGTTGAACTGCATGTTTTCTGGTGGTTTGGTGTAGCTAGTATATTCTTTTCAATGAGGCTGAATCAGACGTTCATTAGTGAGACAGACGAGCAGAGGTTCATGCACAGAGACGAGGCCGGAGGAGAGAGGGAGGAAGACTCCAGAATGAGGACAGGGTGATGGAGGGGGACACTTTGAGGTGAAAACGAAAATCGAATGATGACGCATTTGGATATTTTCTGTTTTCAGCATTCTTACCTCTGATTGGTGTACCACCTGGTGAGGTAATATGAATGCAAATAAGATTAAAGAGAACTGTTAGTGAGAGAGAGAGCAGAGAGAGAAGAGGAGAGAAAGATGAACAGGAGAATTTCTTATTTTAAAAAGTGGCATGTACTCTTCTGTTCTCAGTGTGTGTTCAGTCACATTACGTAGTTTAAATTTGCTGCTTTAGGCCAGAAACATACTCTATTCAAGCACACAAAAGAGCACTGTACTGTTGAACATGTTCTTGAATTGCTCCTCCAGTACTCAAGGGGGTTACTGTGATAAATGTCTGATGTTATTATTCAGGTAGCTGACTATACACTCTTAGAAGAAAAGGTTCTATATAGAATATTAAAAGGTTCTAAAGCGCTACGTATTTGGAAACCCCTAAAATGCAATGCATGTGAATGATCACAAAATTCAAGATATGGGGGTTAAAAAATGTAATTAATCAATATCACACGAAGAGTGACATTTCAGTTTTTATCCTCCAAAAATCAGCATGATTAAAATGTGATATTAAGCTACTACAACAGTTTAATAAACAATAATTTAATTACAACTGCAAAATGTTGCAGAATAATGTAATATATGACTGAATAGCCTATAAAGAACCTCTGTGCCAAAAGAGTTCTTTCAGTTCATTATCATCATTTTTTTTTGCATATATAGAACCCTTTTATATATCACTACATATATAGAACCCTTTTATATATCGCTACATATATAGAACATTTTTTTCTAAGAGTGTACACATGGTTAAAGTTACATTTGTTTAAACTAAATTGTCCATAGAGGAAGAGTTCATACTAATATCTGCAATAGCACCCCATATTAAGTCATTTTGACATATTTTCAACACCATGTGTGAAGCTAAAAGTCTCTGAGTTCATGTGCTAGTGTGTTTTGGCCTTTAAATGACTCATTCTTGTGACGGCTGAGCCAGTAATAATTTCAACTCTCTCTGCACAAGGGTCTTTGGCTCTTTTTACAGTGATGCACGTTCTACCTCCAGCACAACTTTGGCCTTTGGATCTGACAGCAGCTGTGCTAAATAAATGCAGTTGTCTGATGCAACACAGAAGAAAACCTTTCCTTTTTCTAAGTTCAAAGAGTTCAGTCTCACTGCATTGACCGATCCTTGAGTCTTATTGTTTTGAGAAAGCGACTTTAACTTTGAAAAAAGCATTGTCTGTTGACTATGATGCAGATTTGTGTCAATTGGGATCATGAGTCAACCACTCGCACCATGTGAAAACAGTTCGGGAGGGGGTCAGAGACACGAGGAAGCCCCTGTAAACTGTGTGGATTGTGGTCCAAAGCCATCAGCAGTTTACAGAGAGCCTGGCGTACACTGGGACCCTCGGAAAGCCCAGGATGTCCTGAAATCCTGCTGAGAGGATGAAGGACTTTGGGCAGAGTCTGCAGTGTAGAAGAGGAGAGCATAATGAAGAATAGTAGGACTTTACTATTTCTTCACTATGGCTAGAGGGAGAAACTCAAGTGTGTGTTAATGTGTCCCCTTAAAGAGCAGTTGGAAGTAAGAGTTCTCCATTCGCCGGCAGTCGAAGAGACAGTCGCTATCAATCCTGGCGGTATTTAAGACTTTAAACAGCAGCTAAGCTGGACATCCATTATCTTCCTGAGGTGAAATCAATAATCCGCCTGACACATCTCTGTTCATAAAGATCTGCACACCAATCATCATAAATCACCTCTGCCTGAGAGCTTAGCGAACAAATCGCTAACAAATGTCTAAGGGATTTTCATCTTCTACCAAGTAAAAATATTTCTGCTAATAAATGCACCAAAATTCTAAAGAAAATGCTAAATTTAAGTCATCATTTGTGTCCGTGGCACAAATGACGCTGGAACGAAATTAATACTTACGGTTTCGGGGTTTGCATGACTATTTTGACAGACGTCAAAATATTTGTGATATTGTTATTTTTATTACCTTGGCATCAAATTACAGAAAACTACACTGAAGAAAATAATTGGTGTAGTAGAAACATTGTTTAAAGTCATAGAAATGCTAATGCATGGATTTTTATTTAGCTACAGGAAAAAATGGCGATGCAAAAATTATATTTTCGTTGTTTTCATTCACCGCTAGACAATTTTACCCAACTATGACTAAAGGCGGGCGTACATGGTGTGATTTTTGGCAATTTTACAAGCTCGCAGATGATTTGTTTTCTCTCGGGAGAAATCGAGTGGAAGTCGGTTGTGCTCGCATGTTGCGGCTCGTGTCGTGTGCTAGGAAGATACGAGACGAGCACCTTCTCGACCTCACGATCGTTTTTAAACATGTCCAAAAAGTTCGGGAGCTGTCGGCAGGAATTCGTGAAATCTATCTGAATTTGACCAATCAGGAGTTGAAGCAATCCACAGCAGAAAGACGAAAATGGCAGCAGCCAAAGCAAATTGGACTATTGAAAGGGAAGCCTACCACTTAATTATGATTTTAGTATCATAATGATTAATAAATGCATGCACAATTATCAGTGAACTTGATAAATGCTGCAGATATGTTTTACTATGCTCAAACTAAAGCCTTTTAATGTGTGTGCAAAATTCAGAATTAAACGAATTCTGGACAGCAATTTGTAGCCTACAAATAGAGTCTGTATATGTTGTAGCCATAATAAACGCATTTAGTTTCATATTTATTATTATGTTTTTTTTCCCCATCTATGTTGATTAGGAAAAGTATAGATTATGCAATATATTGGGAGACATGGCCATTTGACCTTCATTAAGTGTTGTTTTGTAGAAAGAGAATTTCGTTTTGTATAAATTGTATCTTAATTTTAATAAATTTTTCACCAACCAATTGCCTGGATTTAATTAATAAGAAGCAAATATACCTGGATTTACAAATGCACATCTTGATTGTTGCAAGCACATGGCAAAGTAAGGACAACCACAACAACCATTGAATTGTCCTGGTTTGAGACTGTTAAACGATAAGTTCTTTACTCACCCCATGTCATCCAAGATGTCCATGTCTTTCTTTCTTCAGTTCGAAAAGAAATGAAGGTTTTTGATGAAAACATTCCAGGATTTTTCTCCATATAATGGACTTCAATGGGAACCAAACGGTTCAAGGTACAAATGAGAGTTTCAGTGCAAACTGAAACATTTACAAAACATTTAAAAAATAAATAACAAAGTTTAAGTTTTATAAGCACAAATGCTCGCCTTGCTCTGTTCTGTGACGCACGTTGTGACTCTCCTGTTCATCAAAATGAACGAATCTTTTTCCAAGTCATTTGGTTTATTCAACGAAAGGAACGAACGAATTGACTCGGAAAAAAGATTTGTTCATTTTGATGAATGAGTTTGAACAGTCACGAACGCTCATCACAGAACAGAGCAAGGTGAACATTTGAGCTTATAAAACTTAAACTTTGTTATTTTTTTTAACAAGCGATCGTTTCACTTGATAAGACCCTTATTCATCATCTGAAATCATTTAAAGCCCTTTGAACAGTTTGCACTGAAACTGTCTTTTGGACCTTGAACCATTTGGTTCCCATTGAAGTCCATTATATGGAGAAAAACCCTGGAATGTTTTCATCAAAAACCTTAATTTCTTTTCGACTGAAGAAAGAAAGACATGGACATTTCGGATGACATGGGGTGAGTAAATTATCAGCAAAAGTTTTTTTAAAAGTGAACTACTCCTTTAACTTAGTAATCATTGTCACCAATTTGGTGAACAGATGGTGACCCCAGTCACAGTCTGAGTTTTTATCAGGGTTTTTGGCACGGAACTTTAACTTCACATAAAATAAAATCGATGTCGTATATCACTGATTATCGGATAAATTCGCTCGTAAAGTACTGCACAGAATTCGCACCGTGTAAGCCCACCTTAAGAACGACCACCTTAAGAAATGTGAAAAGGGTCCATGTTTAACTACACTAATATCTGAATGTCCTTCAACTCACATGTGTAAGAGGCTTGAGTCTACCTGTGAGTGTTTACATTGAGAGTAGCAGGATTACAATCCTAAAAACACTCTCTTCCCATCTCTCTTTATCAGATTGTGTGTTGTAAACAGATGATTGATGGATGTCCAGGAGAGAATCACCTGCTTTGGCAGGGTTGGTGGTAATTACTCGTACACAATGACGTGTTCCACTGAGATTAGGTTTCCGTTTGAAGAGCTAGGTATTGAATTATGAGTGCTTTTCCTATTTGTTCCTAGCCATTCTGTAAAGGTCACGAACTGAAAAATTGTTTCATTAGCATTCGTTAATGGAAAAAAGCCTTCACACTAATGGCTGGAGAGCAAAGCTAATCTCAGGATCAAATAATGGACTGTATCCAAACAAATAAATTACGTGATTGTCTGGTAGCCGTGAGATGGATTGTCCGAATGGGAATAATGTGACAAATACGGAGCCGTTTGACGCAGGAAATGATTGTTGACAGGGGCCGACGATTCTAATCAAAACAAATCACTGTGCTGTCATGTTAATCATGTTTGTGTGTCCTAACCGGAGGGTTATGTGAATAATAACTGTGAGCGAGTCTGTCTTCCTGTTTGTTTCCGTTTACTTTAAGATATGAAATGAAACCGGAGGCTCATTTCGTCTGAAATGTCACTTGTCATACAGATGCACTGCCTTAGCTGCTATTAAGCACAATAGTAGGAGTCCAGAATTAAAAATCCCATTCATTCCCTCCAAAGGGATTTAGCAAATGTAAACCTTTCCAGAAAGACCAATGAGTTTTGAGCTTGTTAAGTGTTTAATTGCCAAATCACAGTCCCCTTGAATATTTTTAAATATTATGCTTTATTATACACAACCGGTCAAAAGTTTAAGATAGGTACGATTTTTTATGTTTTTTAAAGAAGTCTCTTCTGCTCACCAAGGCTGCAATTTTTTTTTATAAAAATACACAAAAAACACAGTAATATTGTGAAATATTATGACAATTTAAAATGCCTTTTTTATGTTAATATATATTAAAATGTAATTTATTCCTCTGAAAAAAGCTGAATTTTCAGCATCATTACTCCAGTCTTCAGTGTCACATGATCCTTCACAAATCACTCTAATATGATGATTTTATGCTCCAAAAACATGTATGATTATTATCCATGTTGAAAACAGTTTTTTACATTTTTATTTCAGGATTCTTTGATGAATAGAAAGTTCAAAAGCATTTATTTAATTAGAATCTTTTCTAACATTATAAATGTCTTTACTGTAACTTTTGATCAATGTAACTCATCCTTGATGAATAGAAGTATTGATTTCTTATTTATTTCCCCCAAAAATAAAATACAAATTCTTACTGACCCCAAACTTTTTAAAGGGTAGTGTTTAATGTAACAAAAGCTTTCCATTTCAGATAAAAGCTGTTCTTTTGAACTTTCTATTCATCAAAGAATCCTGAAATAAAAATGTAAAAAACTGTTTTCAACATGGATAATAATCATACATGTTTTTGGAGCATAAAATCATCATATTTGTGAAGGACACTGAAGACTGGAGTAATGATGCTGAAAATTTCAGAGGAATAAATTACATTTTAATATATATTAACATAAAAAAATCATTTTAAATTGTCATAATATTTCACAATATTACTGTGTTTTTTGTGTATTTTTTATCAAAAAATTGCAGCCTTGGTGAGCAGAAGAGACTTCTTTTAAAAACATAAAAAATCTTACCGATCTTAAACTTTTGACCGGTAGTGTACATATTTATTAATCCTTACCTACACAAGCATTCACAAGGGTTTAGGGTCGAGTATTGAAAGAGATTGCACAAAAATCAGTCAAATCAGTAAAATTTTGAAAAATATTACAATTTAAAATAACTGTTTTCTAATTGATTATATTTTAAAATGTAATTTATGGCTATGATGCAGAAGTGAATTTACAGCATTACTCCAGTCTTTAGTGTCACATGATCCTTCAGAAATCATACTAATATGCTGCTCAAGAAACTTTAAAAAAAGAAAAGACCCTAAACTTTTGATGAGCAGTGTACAGGCAATAATTTTGTATTGTGTTTCTGATTCAATTCTATTGATCCCTCATGAAATAAGTGCACAGTCTTGAACCGTTGACTTCTTTTTAGTGTTGCATTGTGATTCATCTGGGAGCTGGTTTGGTTCAAGGCTTAAAACTCTTTATTGAAGAAATTTCTGAAATCCCTATGGAGAAAATGAATGGGGAAATATCTTGTTGTGCTCTATATTGTCTTTGTTTTTTGTCGAGGTTAAAAAAAATGATTCATGTTCAGCAGGGAAACGCCGGCATCAATGTATGCAATCATCATCTTTGTAAAAAGCGAGTGCACTCATTAGAGTTAATTCAAGCTTTGTGGGCTTTTGTGTGTTCACAGGCTTCTTTTACCTGAACGGAGTTGCTTGATTCGTCCATTGCTGCTGTTGATGTCGACAGGTAGGAAGTCTTTGAACCAGGAGATCTCTGGGTCGGGGTTCCCGCTGGCGGCACAAAGCATGGTTGCAGTGCGCGTTCGCTCCACCACCTTCAGCTGTGGACCCATGTCTATGGTCGGGAAGCCGTGAGGGATCTGGTCCTCTGGAAAACACACAATATGACAAAAATAGAGGCGCTGACTGAATTGCACGATAAGCTGTGCTTTTTCGGTTCGGCTCGTTTTCTAAAGCTCAGCTCTTGCAAATGTTTGTACGCAGGACCACCCAGGGCGATGGGTCTGAAGCAGCTGAAATGCGTGACTGTAAGACAGAGGTGGAGTAGAGATCATGGTGTGAAATCCAACGCTAATGTAAATACGAGCGGGCCGAGGCGTGAGCTAATCCACCCGTGGTGTTTCTGGTCATGGATATATGAGGGTGAGGGGGTGATTTCCCTCTGGATATAGAGACACCTCACTGAACGCCTGGCTCTGCCTGACCCACAGATTGACAATGCTGGCATTGCTAAACTGGCACCAATACTACAAAAATGAAATGGTAGAAATACGTTATTTTCACATGACTCTTTTTGCACTGCGTCAAGTCATCTTGATTTATAAAGTGCTTTTTACAATACAGATTGTTTAAAAGCAGCTTTACAGTGATAATAGGAAATGAATGCAACATATAATGTTTTGGCTGTACAACAGCTCTAGAAGAAAGTCATTGTCTAGCTTAAAGGAGTAGTTCACTTTTGAAAAAAACTTGTGCTGATAATTTACTCACCCCATGTCATCCAAGATGTCCATGTCTTTCTTTCTTCAGTTGAAAAAAGAAATTAAGGTTTTTGATGAAAACATTCCAGGATTTTTCTCCATATAATGGACTTCAATGGGAACCAAATGGTTTCAAAGGGCTTTAAACGATTCCAGACGATGAATAAGGGTCTTATCAGCGAAACGTTCATTCAACAAACAAACAACGAATTGACTCTGAAAGATTCGTTCATTTTGATGAACGAGTTAGAACAGGAGAGTCACGAACACACATCACAGAACAGAGCAAGCGAGCATTTGAGCTTATAAAACTTAAACTTTGGTGTTTTTTATCGTTTCGCTTGATAAGACCCTTATTCATCATCTGGAATCGTTTAAAGCCCTTTGAACACTTTTCAGTTTTGCACTGAAACTGTCTTTTGGACCTTGAACCGTTTGGTTCCCATTGAAGTTCATTATATGGAGAAAATCCTGGAATGTTTTCATCAAAAACCTTAATTTTTTTCGACTGAAGAAGAAAGACAGTGGACATCTTGGATGACATGGGTGAGTAAATCAGCAAAAGTTTTTTTTTCAAAAGTGAACTACTGCTTTAAGTAAGTTTTGAATTAATTTATTTTCAATGTAAAAATCATTAAGGCTGCTTAATTGACACCATTTTTAACTGAAAACACGATTAATGCGTTCTGGCTTTTAATTTACACGATGATGGTGTTTTGGTGGTCTGAGAATGCAAACTTTGAGGAAGGTTTATAAGTGCATGTTTTTGAAAACGAGTTTTGAAAGCGATGACCATTTGAGTGCAAATGGCAAAAACATCAGTAAATCTGTGAAAACGGAGTCATGGAAAGCTCTCGCTCCCTCTGGCCCCGTTTACATCTGGTATTATTATGCATTTCAAATGCATTTGATCAAGTGGAGGGTCTCTGATTGTGTGTGCCTACATACATCACTTAATATGTTGTTAGTCATGGCAATTACGTCACTATGTTCGTTCAATAAAATCACCCTCATGTTATTCTAAAACTTGGTGACTTTTTCTTCCATTGAACCCGAAAGATTAAATATTTTGAAATATCTTTGTATTCCACATAAGAACACTCTGGTTTGGATTGAAATCAGAGTGAGTTTGGAGTAATTTTTAATGTTTCTGAAAGAAGTCTCTTATCTTCACCAGGGCTGCATTTATTTGATCATAAATACTGTAAAAAAAACTGCAAAAGCGGCTTGAGTGATCCGATCAGAACTCCACATTTAGCACTTCACTTGTGATTTCAATTACAGTACTTTAGATGGATGTCACTATCACGTATAAACAGGGTCTATGAGGCAGAGAGTTCTCTGAAACAGTATGTGGTTGAGTGGTAAGAAAAGGGAACAGCACTGAACTTTACATAATGTGCCGTGAGTGTTTCTGCATGTTTGAAATGGGAAATGAAGAGTGGATGAGCACAACCAGAGAGAAACCAAACAGCATCCAGTGGTCACCACACTCGCAGATAATGGAGAATAAAACAACTTGATGCAAATCACCATCATTAAGAACAGCAGGTGCAGACAGGAAACATACAGGACTAAATGTTCAAAGTGTTCTCTGTTCATACACTAATTGAGCTTTGCAAACACATGGGATGCACAATTAATATAGATAACATCTAGGGTGGGTTCAAATAAGTTTGACTTCTACTCACTCCGTTTTTGAGCAATAGATGTTAAAGTTGATGAAAGTATGATGAATTTAAAGGCTTATACAGATTAATCAAAATGCTTCTTATTGCCTTTTCATGTGCATATTGCTCAAAATAAATAAATAAATAAATAAATAAATAAATAAATAAATACATAAATACATAAATAACATCAAAACTGTGATATGATATGGTGTGATTATTAAAAAATGGTGATTTAATGTGAACTCGATTTAGATTTAACGCTTTACATAAGCTCAATCTTGGGAGCTGCTCTTAGTTTAATCACGTTAAACTGAAGAGGATCTGAAAACTTTTTCACTTAATTATCTTCATTGCATCAACTAAAAGAGATCTAGAAAATGTTAAAGTCTGAACACTTAGTATAAAAGTGCAACTCTTTCAACTGGCAGCAAAGCATGTCATTTTATCACTCAGCTTTTCATTGCAGTATTGCAAATATTTTATCTTGTTTTGTAGCCTACTAAAATATCAAAATGTCCTTAAAACAAGGTTACATTTATTGCAACACAAGTTTATGTTAAGATAATAAGTTTTGTTTTCAACAAATGAAAGGTTTTATCGCTAGTTTTATAAATCTTCCCTACATTAATTATAAAAAATAACACTTTCCTTAACAAGTCTCAACATCTAATTTATTTAAGGATGTTTAGATATTTTCAAAACCAATTTAGAAATGTTTTTTATTTTGTGGTTCAAATCCCAATCATGATTTAGAAATAAATAAATATGCAAACACATAAATAGATAAAAACTAAAATGTTCAACATCTCACGTTCCATTTTGGCACTGAAACAGTTAAACATTGTGTATGGGTTTTCCTTTGCAAACACAATGACGAAACCGGACTCCTCCGCTGTTAAATTACGGTGTCACCGAAGCACTAAAGTTTACTTTTCTCACAGGAAGGTTCTTTTATGCTACACTATAGCTGGAGAGTTTCTCTGAGAGACAATAGGAGAGAAAGCCTTCTTAAAGAGCTTATCATGAGCCTTGCAATGAGAGAAAATGCACAAATGAGGTGAGGGAGACTCCCTGGAGAGTCTGTCAGTCTCTCTCCTCTCGATGTGTGAGAACATGTGCCTGAGGAACACCTTGTCCTGCCTTT
The DNA here is from genome assembly GCA_030378365.1 of Hybognathus amarus. Lineage (NCBI taxonomy): Eukaryota > Metazoa > Chordata > Actinopteri > Cypriniformes > Leuciscidae > Hybognathus > Hybognathus amarus. Next base: position 61,989 of record JAQIUQ010005430.1, read on the forward strand.
GTCTCGTGTGTGTGTTTTCTGTTGAGAAGGTGCATTGTAGGAATGACTAGTTAAGGTCACTGTAGGGTCGTGTCTACGCACCACAGGCCTTTGTGAGACACACAGGTTTGGTAATAGACCCCAGTGGGAATAAACCAACACACACCGGCTACAGTGAGATACACCTTCAGGATCTAAAGGGTTCGTCCATTCCAGGTCACTGCCACGGGGGAAGGAGGGTTTGAGACAGATACTGTTGTGTACAACTCTTTCTTCTCGCCAGTAATGCAATTAAATGTAGCTAATAAACACTTGTCAGGTGTTTCACCTGAAAAAACTAAATCTCTATCTAATACTCACTATTAAAGTTGCTTATTAGCATGCATATTACTAGGATATTGGCTGTTTATTAGTTATAAAGTGCATATTAATGCCTTTTTTTCTGCATGACTATTCTACATCCCTTAATCCACCCTTAACCACTAACTTACAAACTATTAATAAGCAGTAATTAGTTTACCTGAGGCAAAAGTTAGTTTATTGAGGCAAAAGTCACAGTTAATAGTGAAGAATTGGACCTAATACTAATATAAATGGCGTAGAACATACCAAAATATTTAAAAGATAATTAAATGAACTAATTAATTGACAAATTTTTTTTAAAGATAATTCAAATTATATAATACTAAAATAACACTTGTAACCAAAAATCAGAGATCTCAATAAAATGAGACTAAAAGACTAAAATGCATGTTTACTAAAAGTAACATGCACTGATAAAAGCTCCTTAACCCTTTTGGTGCCAGAGGTTTTTTCCTAAAACGTTTGATTTTGACATCTTAATTTCAAAAGGCGATATCTTAAAAGTGATAAAAGATAGAGACTTTCTGTAAATTAAGAAATATTAAGGATGACCCAAAGTTTATGTAGAGATTACATTTTCCCATCTAATTTGCATATTATGACGTCATATGGTGGCAGCAATCTTGGGTTATATAATTTTCATGAAAATTCACATGTTTAAATGATAAAATGCAGCACTTCTTTTTGATCGCACTGATTCAATGTGCTCGAAGATTTTAGAAGCATGACTTTTTTGAGTCAGGGATGAAGTATGACATGTTTACCATCTAGTGGAGGGGAGGTCGAACGAAATTTGACACTCAATTTGACAAAAACGTCCGTTTATTCAGTGCCACATCTTGTCGAGTAAACTCGACCGTGGCGCCTAGAGGGTGACATGCTCTGATTGAACTAAGCCCAGTTAATGCTATATACTTTATTGCAAAGCATTATTCCCTTGACTAGATTATTAACATTTCTTTTGTTTCTAATGAGAATGAGAACACATTTTTGGTGTAATTTTTCATTTTCTGAAGAAAAAAGTAAGTTATTGTCTATGCAAAACCCAATGCTACAATGCCAGTGCCTTGCTCAGCTGTTCTCAGTGTTGTTTAGTTCAGTGTTATGAGGTTGTAAAGGTGTTGAGGGTGGTTACTTAAAGCCCAATTTAAAACCATCATGCACCCCCTCGTCTCTGATATCCTGGTCCCCTAGTTAAGGCTCAGATCTATTCTTCAGTGTCAATCTTTAGGGTATTATTGCTTGTCTTAGCAAGCATCACTAAAAATAAAGAAGTTTCTTCTCCCGCAGCAATGCAAATGTGCAGACTGTGCCAACAAAATCATCCAAAGAGCTCCAAAAACAAGATGCATCGCAGAACTAAAGAGAAGTGGCTGGGTTTCGCATGTTGGGTTTCACACAGAAAGTTCGTTAAACGTCACATTCTCTGGAGAGTTTCTGTAACCAAGACTTAACTAAAGCCCTTTGTTGAATCTGATGGCTGAGGAAAACATGTCATACCTCCAGTTGTGCACTTGAAAGAGAAAGAAAACAAATAATAAAAGGAAAACCCTTGAAACTCAATCACCCTTATTAATTCTCCAATAATAGGGTGACGTGAGTAACCGCACCGTCAGCGAGGGTCCGATGATGCCAGCACGCATCACACATGCAGATTTCCCACAGTAATTTAACACCAAGGTATTTCATTAAAGCATGCAAGGAGCTTGAAATAGGGCTGGCTCTGACAAATTAGTCAGGCGGAAATAGTATGCCTTATTACATGACCCCAGCGCTGGCGCATTGATACGGTGGAATTTACGGATTACTCCCTCCACCCTGTAATCCCTGAATGCCGGAATCACGGCTAAACTGACAGCCTGTCCGTCAGAAAGCATTAGCCGCGAACATGACGCCGCCGTCCCAACACGCCTCGCCGTCTCTCGCGCAAACCGTCCATGCATTTCTGCCGCGCATGGAAGCTTATCGCCATGGCAACCCTCAGGAAAACACATCAGAGGGATCGGGGGTGACCCGTCCTCACCCGCCGAAGGAAATAAAATGAAAGACAACATTCTCCATGTCTGTTTCCATCCCTGTCTTACCTGATAAGTTCATCACCTCAGGGAGATTATCAAACACACCCAGACTGAACATATTACGCTCTGTAAAACAGACGATGAGACGTGTGTGTCAGTACATATTGCCGTCGCCAAGTGCAAACACATGAATGCTCTTCTTAAGGACTAAACTGACAGTTAAAGATTCAATATTGTTTTTAGACAGATGTGAGCGTTTATTAGAGATGGAGCGGTGTCACCTATTAGCATCATCAATTATTAATCGTGATACAGTTATTTTTGCTGACAAGTCAACACAAAGAAGTTTAACATGCCTACAATTTTATGATAATACTCTAAAGTAAATACGGTACTTGATCAACCTAACAACCTGTGACGAGACGACTCAACGCTGGCGATATCTTATTAACTAAATGTATTTTTCCATTGACATTTCTGAAATGCACTTTCTGTAAAGCTACTTTGAAACAATATGTTTTGTGAAAAGCGCTATAGAAATAAATTTAAATTGAATTGAATCATTACACTGTAGGATATTACTTTGAAAAAAGTGACAGTAAAGACATTTATAATGTTACAAAAAATATTAATATTTTTTAAAAATGCTGTTTTTTTATTTTATTTTAATTTCTACTCATAAAAGAATCCTGAAAAAAATTATAATATTTTCCACAAAAAATATGAAGCAGCTCATAATAATCTTAAATTTTTCTTGAGCATCAAATTATCACATTAGAGTGATTTGTGAAGGATCATGTGACTCTGAAGACTGGAGTAATGATGCTGAAAATTCAGCTTCGGTCACAGGAATAAATTATATTTGAATATATATTTAAATATACTTTAGACTTACTTCCTCCAGCGCCGTATTGGGCGACTATAGTGCTTAAATTCACATTTACAACAGCTTTTTAAAATCGTAATATTTTGTCCCAATATTACTGTTTTTACTGTATTTTTTCGATCAAATAAATGCAGCCTTGATGAGTAATAGAGACTTTTAAACTGTAGTATGTAAATGAATCTGCTATATATTTATATTGCCGCGCATTAAATACTATCATAGCACCCGGAGAGAGACTGCTCTTTGCATTGCAGTTCAGGTGTGTGTGTGTGTGTGTGTGTGTGTGATTGAAGCGTAATGAAGTGGTCCATTCAGTCAGACATGTGTCAGGATGACCTGTCGCCCATCTCTGGTGTGTGTGCCTCCGCACTGAGGCTTTTGTTCTTTGAGTGTGTCTGTGACGAGGTGTTTGGCTCAGTACACCTGCTGGATTCTCAGACATTTCTGGAGGCGAATGAAAAAAGAGTCACATTCACCCGAAACGCAGACAGAAGGAATGATTTGCTCAGGGGAAGACAGAAGGATCTTTATGGGTTAAAGTGTCATCGAGAGTGTGTCTCATGCTGCTAAATTTAAAAGACACGAGACAATGTGACATTAGGCCCTGAGGATATTGTCTAATGTTACTAGGTTGTGAATTCCTGGACTAAATGCTGCACAGAATCAAACTGTCACCCAAAAATGAATGTCATTTTAATGATAACAGACTGTAAAAATGCTAAGGTAAATAATAGGTTACTGGCAAGTTCCCAACTGTGAAAAACTGTACTGGCACATTTCATGTGATTTTACAGTAAAATTCAACATTTTAAAGTTATAATTTGTGTAAAAAGTACAAATCATCTTATACACTCTAAAAAATACTGGGTTGTTTTAACCCAATTTTTGGTCAAATATGGACAAACTCAAACATTCACTCTTAGAAGAAAAGGTTCTATCAGCGCTACATATTTGGAACCCCTAAAAGGTTCTATACACTCTTAAAAAAAGGTTCCTCTGGGTTCTACAGTATATAGAACCCTGGGGTTTCATACTTGGCCAATAGAACCTTTTACCAAAAATAAATAGTTCTATATAGAACCATTTTGGAAGTTCCATATATGAAGTGGGGATGGAACCATTTCGGGTTCTAAATAGAACCATTTCTTCTAAGAGTGTAGGGTTAAAAATGTAATTTAAAAATGTATCCCAATGGCTGGGTTTGTCCATTTTTTGACCCAAAATTGGGTTAAAACAACGCAGCATTTTTTAGAGTGTAATTTGCTTTAAAAACATAATTCTCTCTGTGGCTGCTTACATTTGATAGATTTGCAATGAAACAGCGTTTCTTAGTTTTTCTCATCATTTTTGCACATTAGGGTTTTCTAATCATAATTTAGGTGATTTATAATTTCATTAATTCATAATTTATTTATTTAGGGTTTTCTAAAATTAATCATATTTTGTTCAATTAATGTTATTGCATGATTCAGTGTTTTAGTGTACAGTTTCTTCAGATCTCTAACCTTAATATTTTTGCATCATATTTGCCCAGATACCAAGTCTGTCATACTATGCTATGAAATAAATGAGCTATGAAATAAATGTGAGTCATCTTGAAAGAATGTGATGAGATCACAGTACAGAAGTGGGTTGACACACCCATATTATGATTATATAGTAAGACGTGACGCAGATTTGGAGGATGGAGTCTACAACTAACGTTAAATACCCATGGCCTTATTTGTCCGAAGTTCAATCAGTATTTTTGAGAAAATGTTCTACATGCAATTTACATTGGATGTATATTTTGTTTAGCAATGTTGTAGACTATTTGTTGCACTTTTGACAAACAGTTAGAGATATTTTAGTGTTGTGTGTAATAAAACACTACTCTTTGAAATCATAATTGCATTGCCTTGTTTTAAACACTAAATATTATACTTAAAACATTCCTCAGACACTTATTCAGTTATTTATAATATACGTTGTTCAAAAAGCGAAAGTAGTTTTAATGTAGCTAGCTACTTTTTGATAGTAACTTGTAGTGTAGCTAACTACTTTTCTAAACGGGTAGCTTGACTGTAGTTAAACTACTTTAACTTACGAGTAGCTTGTAGCTTGTCAAACTACAGTTTCAGAGTAGCTTCCCCAACAAATATATCTGTATGACAACTGATTTGTGTTTATTTTTAGGTATTTTAGGAGAGACATCTGGGATGGTATTTAAATAAATAGTAAATAAGAACTCCATTAAGCCTCAGGCAATCCCTGAACAATACAATGCTCCTCTGGACTTATTTGAACAGGCATGTCCATGTTTCAGTGTCTGAGCGAGAACAACAGTTCACACACAGTGAGAACATGCACACAGTAGAGTACATGTATACTCGAGGTCTGAACTGACAGGTGGTCTTACAGATCGTTTACAGCCAATACTTCAGACATGCAACAATGTTGGTGCACATGACCTAGAATAGACATGCTAATCTTGAAGACCTGGTACTTGACTTTTCACATGCACCAAGATTAACAACACCCAAGAGCCACATACGAGTAAAAATGGTTATGGTTAGTTCATAAAATGCCATTTGTATGAAATATAAAAGATAAAGTTTGATCTTTATAACCGATTGTTACATTGTCCTTTCGCAAGTGATGAAATAAAATGTTTTGTTTAGATATATGTAACACAGGACAATGGTCGCCACAGTAATGATATAAATAACCCCAAGAAATATAACAGAGTAGCTATGATTAAGGAAGATAGGACACAAAAATGTAATTTGGTCATGCTATTGCTCAATATGTAGTTCATTCAAGACTTCGTGAAAGAGCAAACGAGCTCAGACATTTCTACCCTATTTCACGACCAATTCTGTACTAATTTGTACGAGTGATTAAAAAAAGGCTAATTCATACTAATTCGTACGACCTCAGCTCGTACAAATTCGTACAATTTGTGCTAAACCCACGTGACGGTTAAGTTTAGGGGCGGGGTTAGGGTAGGTCATTCGTACGAATTCATACGAATTGGCCAATTCGTAAAATATGTACGATTTAGCAAAATCGTACTATTTTGTATCGAGTGAGGTCGTATGAATTGTTACGAATTAGCCACCTTGTAAAATTCGTAACTAAATTCCCGTGAGATCGGGTTGAACATTTCAATATGAACATACACAAAATGCATTCCCAAAAAAATGTAATAGGATTTCAAATCTCATTGGGATGTAAATTTTCCCAAATTATTTTATGTGTGATCACCAAAAGTTTAGCTCAAGTGATAATTTGACAATTTATTTATGCCTAAAGGTTTTGGCAAAACCAGTGTGGAATATTTCGCACTTTAATCAACCAAGACAAAAGTATGAATAAAATAATATATATATATATATATATATATATATATATATATATATATATATATATATATATATATATATATATATATATATATATATTTTTTTTTTTTTTTTTTTTGACAGATGCATTTAAACTGATAAACTGAAAATGGCACAATTTTTTTTGAATTGCATTGACGAGATGTAGGAATTTTTGCATTGTCTAAAAAATTAATAGAATAAAGAACAAGTTCTCCATCTCTATTGTCCTGTAAGCAAAACATTTCTCATTTTTCATTTATTTAAACTTGATGCACTAAAATAACTAAAACTAAACCCTGAATCTTAATTTAAAATGTAAAAAAATAAATAAATACAATAGTATCTCAATGATACTAAAATAACATATGTTTGTTATATAAACCTGTTCTCACTCTTCCAAGTGAAGCTAAAATGCATTACGAGTCTTCAGATCACTGTGCAAAGCTCTTTAACAACTAGACCCCGAATCAGGAGCAATATTAAACGGTGGAGATTTCATTTCTTCAGGGAGGATGAACCTCCTGCCCCTTGTTGAATAATCCTGCTATCGTCCCTAGGCAGAGTTTCTCAGGTAGGACATGCACGCCTCATCAAGGCCCTGATCCCAACTCGAACCAGACCCGGGCACGGGCCACATCCTCTAGCTACTGCTGTTTTAATTAACACTACATGAACTCCTCTCCATCTGGGAGGAAGAGACAGACCAAAACAAACACAACACTCCTCCTCTCCTCTCCTCCTCCGGCTGACATTTCCTCGCGCAACCTCTCATCTCCTCTTCAATCAAGGAGCAAGTCATGATCCCCTTGGGGAAATTGAATGCTTTAATAAAATCTTCCTGCTGGCTGATAAAAACAGATTGCATGGGGATGAGCAGAGGAGAAGAGAGGAAACAGAGGTGATGGTGGTAAGTAGGGATTCAGGTGAAGGACAGATCTGGCATATATTAAATGGAGAAAGGTCTCACACCGGTTCTGCACTGAATCTACAAAGCCACAGAGAAATCTGTTCTTTCTCTCCAAGTTGTGAGTTTTTCATTTAAAATCTAATGAGATTGCATACACATATTCTAAGAACTAAAAAACTTCAACAAACAAACATACAGCATGATCATGAGTTTGATCCATGAGCCGGTTCTTTGAAAGATCAAGTCATGTGACTCACTGTCAGGACGTCTACATCACACGGACTGAAACTGCATATCTAAAGCCAAATTCATTTGTTTGTGCTTCAGCGGGATTATTGCAAATATATCTTTAACCATTTTCAAATACAATAACTGAAATAAAATATATAAGAGATCAAGCTTGTTGTAAATAACTACAGTAACTAAATAACTAAAACTAAATAAACAAAAAACTAAAACTTAAAAACTTTAACTAAAATTAAACTGAAAATATAACAAACTTTAAATAAATATAAAAATAAAATCTAATTAAAGGAGTAGTTCACTTTTAAAAAAACTTTGCTGATATTTTACTTACTCCCCATGTCATCAAGATGTTTACAGTCTTTCTTTCTTCGATTGAAAAGAAAATAAGGTTTTTGATGAAAACATTCCAGGATTTTCTCCATATAATGGACTTCAATGGGAACCAAATAGTTCAAGGTCCAAATGAGCAGTTTCAGTGCAGCTTCAAAGGGCTTTAAACGACACCAGACGATGAATAAGGGTCTTATCTAGGACCCTTCGAAGTCATGACTTCGAAAAAGATTTGTTCATTTTGATGAACGAGTTTAAACAGGAGAGTCACGACGCGCATCACAGAACAGAGCAAGGCGAGCATTTGTGCTTATAAAACTTTAACTTTTTAATTTATTTTTTAAATGAGTAATCGTTTCGCTAGATAAGACCCTTATTCATCGTCTGGTGTCGTTTAAAGCCCTTTGAAGCTGCACTGAAACTCTCATTTGGACCTTGAACCGTTTGGTTCCCATTGAAGTCCATTATATGGAGAAAAATCCTGGAATGTTTTCATCAAAAACCTTATATATAAAAAAAATGAAGAAAAAAAAATCATATTGAAAAATATGACCAACAAAGAATATTAAGATATAATCAAAACATCTGAAGAGAATAATTTAATCTTTCTGTACTTATAACACTCCAAATATACAACAAAATGCATTTAAGGGCTAAAAAAGTGAATTTAGTATGATATGTCCCCTTTAAGTCAACCATTCAATAAGCAACATTTATTTACAGTAAACGTGGGCAACTTTAGCATAAAAACGGTTGCTTTTTATATGAAATAATAAACAATTGGTCCGTGAATCCTCATTACTGTGATTATGTTCATGTGGAGATGAGATTCAAATAATTTGCCACTGTTAAGGATTAGGGTGTGCAACGCCCTCAGGAGGACTGTTCCAGATTGAACAGCACATGATACAGGAAAGAAGAGTCAGGGACAGTGATGTAGAGCCGCTCTCCAGAGAGTGATGTCAGAAGGGCGTGGCCTCGTCCTGCTCTTCTCGCTCCCGTAAATTACTTCTGTCAATCCCGCCACCACCGTCGCACTGACCTTCTTTCCGTTTCATCAAGGATAATTAGCTAGCAGAATTTATTTGCATTGTTAATTCCTTCCCCTGAACTATCTGACTCACACATAAACACACATGCACACCAACACACACACAGTCTCTCAGTAACTAATAAGCCTTTAATAGCTGCTGTTTGAAGCTGGCTCTTTGAAGCATCTTCCCAGGAGGCTGAGGCATCTGAGGCTGGTGCTGTTTGTGACTCTGTTCATCCAGTGCTAGACTCAGATTCCAGAGAGGAAAGTGTTTGGCTGTCCATATTTGTAACGAAAATGACCAACTAAAACATTTTGTTTTCCTAAAAAAACCTAATTTGATACTATGCATACATTTTATAAAAAGAAGTAGGCCTACTGTTCAAGTATGCATACATTTTATAAAATGTGACATAAAAAGTGGCTTAACTGTCTTAAGTGAGCAGATTTGTCCTCTACCTTACATGTGGCATTATGCTGGATTCTGCAATATCCTGCGAGGGCTGAGGAGGGCGCTGTATGAAATTCAACCAATATAACCCACTTTCCGTCCCATTTAAATATATAAAATAACTAATGACAAAAAAAAAAAAAATGACACGCACAAAAAATCTGTTCCTTGGTTTAAAAGCAAAATGCGACCATTTAATCCAATTAAGGTTATTTTTGATACCAAATAAAGTTAACCTGTAAAATTTGTCACTAAATTTAGAGTTAGACAATGTCAAAATAAAGTAAACAGTCATTTGCATTTAAAATGTATGCTAAGAAAAGTAGTGTGCATGACAACAGAGTGTGTGGCAAGCCGTTTTAGCTTTTATTCATTTCCAGGATATGAATTCTTGATATCAACAATTCAATTCTTGATATCAGACAATTAAATGGCTGATATCTGTAATTGTTTTTTCACTAGTGAAATTTCACCATAGGCTGCCATTCAAAATACACTGTTGATATCAAGAATTGATTTTTTACTAGTAGAAATATCATTTTTGATATCAATAATTACATTGCTAGTAAAAATACGAATTCCTGATATCAATTATTCAATTGTCACTAGTTGAAATGTCTATTCTTGATTTCAACAATTCAATTTGTACTAGTAAAAATGATCATTTTTGATATCTGACAATGTATTTCTTGAAATCAATATTATTTCATATATCTAAAATGGCTTTCTTACTAGTAATCACATTTATGATATCAGAAATTAATAGTAAAGAAATTGAAATTGTAGTAAACAGAAATTGTGGTAAAAATTTAATAATGGATATCAAAATAAACATTGTTACTAGTAACAATTCAATTGTGGATATCAAGAATAGACATTTCAACTAGTAACAATTGAATTCTTGATATCAAAAATAAAGATTTTTACTAGTAATAATTGTATTTCTAAAATGTGAAATTGGAATTTCAACTAGTAAGAAATCAATTCTTGATATCAATTGGTGAATGGCAGCCTGACAATGGTGACATTTCACTAGTGAAAATACAATTGTTGATATCAAGAATTATGTTTTTGATATCAAGAATTAAATTTTTTAAATAAAAAATGTAATTGTTGATATCAACAATTGAATTCTTGATATCAACAATTTAACTGTTAATATCAAGAAAGCTGAAACGCTCGCCAGAGTAAACATCTGAACAAACAGCCAGTCAGACATCAGGCACACTGACAGCTTTTGTTTCATCTGCTCTTCAAGAAATAATCAGATGTTTCTTCAAGCGCCTGTCTTTGCAACTAAGCAACAGCATTTCTTGTCAAATGTCAATCTGAAATGTCTTACAAAGTCAACTGCAACAGTGGCTGGTACCCTCAACTGAAGGCGAGATTTAGGCCACATTTACACATAACCGAGCACCGGCTCCATTTTCATTGTGCACACAACATCGTTTTCAAAAAAGTTGTCATTTACATCACCCCGCATATATACGCCGTCGAGCGCCATCATAACTATGCCAAATCTGTGGGCGGCAGTGTAGGGAGAAGGATAAAGCCATGCAAGCCAATCAGAATCCTCAGAATGAGACGTTTGAGAAACTAAAACCCTGGCAACACATAACCGACGCCATCAGAAATCAACACTTTGGCTGGAGTTTTAAGAAATAATCGTTTTCTGTGATAAAAACAGGTTTTCGTGTAAATGAGAGGCCAAACCGTAGTGTAACCAAGGCTTTAATTTCACAGGCATGTTTTCTCACAATGTAATGTCAACTTGAAATTTTAAGTTTGGTCAACATGAAATGTGAAGTTGTATTATGTGAAAATGTGTGTATTGGATTTATCTCAAGTTAAATTTGGTTCATTCTAAAAGTTACTAAAAAGTTATTCTAACACTAGATTCTATTTATATTTTTTTAATCATTTTTTATAATAGATTGGTTTGGGAATGGGACGTTTAGCTGACCTGAAAGGAAAGCAGGGATGCCGTCTCAAGAACTATCTTAGTTTGTCTGGGGAAATTCAAAACAAAAATTTCCATGACACAAATTAGGACATTCGGTAAACAAACTACAATAATAAATGGACAAATAGTTTTCAATGTCAGGGAAAAGAGGAAAGAATCTGGTAAATAAGCTGTTATTATTGAAATAAGAAATCCAGCAGCTTTAATTACTTCTTTATCAGGCTCCAGGCATCCCTGCGGAGCGTGTGTGTGTGTGTGTGTGTGTGTGTGCATGGCCTGTTTGCAGTAAGATAAACTGAAGATCCAACTTTCTCTTGGCTAATAGCTGCCGCATACAAATGTGTCTGAAACTCCAAACACACTGGATCTCCTGTGGCACGCCATTGACATTATATAACTGCACAATACCAGGGTTTACAAGTCTCATGCATTGGCTGTGAGACACACGCAATTCAACCAGTTCACACACTCACACGCCACACTGTGTTTTTCTCACAATGAAAATGCAATGCTAACCAAGTTGTCCTGCAAGCTTTATATAAAGTATATAATCTCAGCCAGATTACCTATGTTACTAGGCAACATAAGTGTGCGAACACACGGAAGTCGACGGAACATCTCGGCCACTGTACGTTCGTCACTAGGTAACCAACAACATTGCACTAACACACGGAAGTTGACGGAACATTCTCGGCCACTGTATGTTCGTTACTAGGTAACCAACAACATTGCGCGAACACACGGAAGTTGACGGAACATTCTCGGCCACTGTACGTTCGTGACTAGGTAACTAACAACATCCGCAAACACACGGAAGTTGACGGAACATCTCGGCCACTGTACGTTCGTTACCAGGTAACCAACAACATTGCACGAACACACGGAAGCTGACGGAACATTCTCGGCCACTGTATGTTTGTTACTACGGTAACCAACAACATTGCGCGAACACACGGAAGTTGACGGAACATTCTCGGCCACTGTACGTTCGTGACTAGGTAACTAACAACATCGCGCAAACACACGGAAGTTGACGAACATTCTCGGCCACTGTACGTTCGTGACTAGGTAACCAACAACATCGCGCAAACACATGGAAGTTGACGGAACATTCTCGGCCACTGTACGTTCGTGACTAGGTAACTAACAACATCGCGCAAACACACGGAAGTTGACGGAACATTCTCGGCCACTGTACATCGTTACTCAGGTAACCAACAACATTGCACGAACACACAGAAGTCAACGGAACATCTCTGGCCACCGTACGTTTGTTACTAGGTAACAAACAACATCACGCAAACACACAGAAGTTGACGGAACATCTCGGCCACTGTATGTTCGTTACTGAGGTAACCAACAACATCACGCAAACACACGGAAGTTTGACGGAACATTTTCGGCCACTGTACATTCGTTACTCAGGTAACCAACAACATCACGCGAACACACAGAAGTTGACGGAACATCTCGGCCACTGTACATTCGTTACTAAGTAACCAACAACATCACGCAAACACACGGAAGTTGACGTAACATTCTCAGCCACTGTACGTTCGTTACTAGGTAACCAACAACATCACGCGACACACGGAAGTTGACGGAACATTCTCCACCACTGTATGTTCGCTACGAGGAACACGTTAGTTACTAGGAACTAGGAACATTCGTTACTTAACCAACAAGGAACACACGTCGTGATGGAGAAGGTAAGTTGGAAGAAAGCTCGTCTAACATTTTTAGGCTAGAACATTTAATATATAGCCCATCGTATACATTATTATTGATGCAGTCCAAAACTAATTAAGACTCTAATATGTCCATTTGTTCACAATGTCCCACCACACAATAAATCATTATACCATTTCAACAAGACACATTCAAAAGTCAAAAAGATTTGTTTTTTTTTTAATGTTTGGACCAATTTGTTATATTTTTGAGATATGACATTAAAGAGTATTTGATGTGATAAATTGCTCTGTCATTTATCAGATTTACCAATTGCTATAATTTCAATTTGTGCTGGTTAATTATGAACAGTGGGTAAAAGCAGGGGCGGGGCTCAATTATGGCTCCTCCCCTAACCAAATGTGATCACCCCAAGCTTTTGATAAAACTTGAGAACCCTGAATACAGATCGGCCAATATTTAAAATACACACATGGAAAAAAAAATACCATTGAAAGGATAATCAGGAAAGAATTATAATTACTTCGCTCTTAAAGCAGCTTAACATCAGCAATGAAAGTAAACACAGACTCTTCTTCCTTTCCACTTTCATAACTGATGCAGAGCATTAGCTGCAGAAAAATATTTTGCCAGGAGGTTCTTTTTTATGTAACAGGTTAATAAGTGAGCGAGACGAAGCACGTCTGCAGGTATGCATCCTTGAACAGAGAGCAGAAGAGCAGAAAGAATGGAGAAGTGAGAGAGAAAGAGAGAGAGAGATAAAGAAAACCTCAGGGCTGACGGCAACACAGTCTAATGATGAGGTTTAGAGGCGACATGCAGTGCTAACTACCCAGCATGCTTAGCTGCATGCTTCTCATTTGCTCCTTATATAACACCCAATGTTACCCTGTACACTTGTTTTGCGAGCGTCTCCATGTACCCGAGGCCATGGTTAACACCCTCTCTAAAGTGCAAATTAGCATAGGACACCACTAAGCAACCCTACACACACCTTGGCAATAGAATCGCCTTTGGCTAGTACATTTTATAGTTCACTCGCCAGACTGACATACTATTTTATTCACATATACACATACACATATATATAAAATTCCACCAAGTTAGCTTATCTATGTAAAATGGCACAGCTTTTTAAATATCTTAAACGCACACTCTTATCATTAGTAAAGCAAGCATTATATTATCATATTATGATAATCAAGCCGTCAGTTGTGTTTCGTCTTTGTTTTCGACTTCTGTTTGCTTACAGTTAACCCAGTTTTAAGCATTTCTTTGATCCATCTCATTCACCTCTCTCTTGTTAATTAGTTTATTAGTCCTCGTTTGGTTCATAGTCCCATGTTTCCAGAGTTCTTGATCGTGTCTGAACATCAGATTGGTAATGTGTCTCAAACTCGAGTTATCTTTAAACTCTTTAAAATCTTTTGGCTTAAAGACTGTTCTCTTGTTTTTAGTGACACAAGCACAACTTAATGTTAGAACTATAGAAATTAGAGCTAATGAATAAATGCATATTTGTCATTTTAACTGAACTTAGGACTGGTGGTGGTGCTTTCAGGATATTGTTGGTCATTCAGTGTTTCTGTAAATATATATATATATATATATATATATATATATATATATATAATAGATCTTATGACAATGCATTCATGTGCATTATTATTAGTATTAATGTGCTGCAGGGTTCATGAATATTAATCACATTATCAGTTTGCGCATTAGCTCCGCCCATTATCAGACACCCGACAAATCTTCTGCTTGTCCTTAAAGCTGAGAGTTTCCAAATGAACTCCATTATTTTTACAGTAAAATAATTTCTTCTTAGTTCTTGTTATTTAGTCGGCCAGAGTAAGGATTTAAGTCGCATATGCGAGTGATTTACTTGCATTTTAGAGGGTTGCATGAGACATACACTACCGGTCAAAAGTTTAAGATCGGTAAGATTTTTTATGTTTTTAAAAGAAGTCTCTTCTGCTCACCAAGGCTGCAATTTTTTGATAAAAAATACAAAAAAACACAGTAAAATTGTGAAATATTATGACAATTTAAAATGACTTTTTTATGTTAATATATATTAAAATGTAATTTATTCCTGAAATTTTCAGCATCATTACTCCAGTCTTCAGTGTCACATGATCCTTCACAAATCACTCTAATATGATGATTTTATGCTCCAAAAACATGTATGATTATTATCCATGTTGAAAACAGTTTTTTACATTTTTATTTCAGGATTCTTTGATGAATAGAAAGTTCAAAAGAACAGCTTTTATCTGAAATGGAAAGCTTTTGTTACATTAAACACTACCCTTTAAAAAGTTTGGGGTCAGTAAGAATTTGTATTTTATTTTTGGGGGAAATAAATAAGAAATCAATACTTCTATTCATCAAGGATGAGTTACATTGATCAAAAGTTACAGTAAAGACATTTATAATGTTAGAAAAGATTCTAATTAAATAAATACTGTTCTTTAAACTTTCTATTCATCAAAGAATCCTGTAATAAAAATGTAAAAAACTGTTTTTTGTTTTTGGAGCATAAAATCATCATATTAGAGTGATTTGTGAAGGATCATGTGACACTGAAGACTGGAGTAATGATGCTGAAAATTCAACTTTTTTTCAGGGGAATAAATTACATTTTAATATATATTAACATAAAAAGTCATTTTAAATTGTCATAATATTTCACAATATTACTGTGTTTTTTGTGTATTTTTTATCAAAAAATTCCAGCCTTGGTGAGCAGGTTAAATGTTAAATTCTTTATGTTAAAATCTTACCGATCTTAAACTTTTGACTGGTAGTGTGAGTCTGTGAAAAAGCTGGTGGAGTTTCAAAGGGATCCTATAGAGTTACCTTTACTTTGTGCTCATGATAAGTGGGCAACTGTAGTGTGTGATGCATGTATGAAGGCCTTGATGTGTTTTTACAGTTGCTCCAGTAACAGTATCTCCCTATAGTAACCAGGTAATCAAATACACTTTTCTTTGTCTGTTTCAGAGTTTGTGTGTGTGTGTGCAAATCATGGGCATCGATCGTTTAAATCATTCACAAAATTCTTCAGATCTCCCAGTCTATTGACTATGTTTCTAACAGCTTTGTGGACTCCTGCCTGACATTACATGAATAAGACAATGGGTCTTAAAGATGCGTTTCTGATGTTGAAATAAACATGGATTAAGCTCTAACGTTTACATTTCTCTTCTTTAATCTACTGAAACGT
The DNA here is from genome assembly GCA_030378365.1 of Hybognathus amarus. Taxonomy (NCBI): domain Eukaryota; kingdom Metazoa; phylum Chordata; class Actinopteri; order Cypriniformes; family Leuciscidae; genus Hybognathus; species Hybognathus amarus. The sequence continues at coordinate 78,451 of JAQIUQ010005430.1, forward strand.
ACACACAGAGAGGTGAGAGGTCAGGACTCCACCATGGCACCTCACTGGCGCCTCTGAAACAGACATACCCTTCTGGCATGCGAAAATTACATGCTACATGTACAACGGTTTAAATGCCATCTCATATTTCAGCCATTAACACATAAAGGAATGTGGGTTTCTCATAGGCTACTAAGAAATTCTTAAAGGGCACCTATTATTGCATTTATTTATTTTTGGGATTCCCCAGCAACAGTTTTACATGCATGCAATGACAAAAAACACTTTGGTTGTCTTATAATATGCATTTATTTTTACCGGATTTGCTCACCGACTCCCAAATGATGATGTCGACATGATGTTTCCCTGGCCAATTTGATAATTTTATTTATCTTGATGTACACAATGAAAAGGAAAATGACTCATCAGAAAAACTATTTATTAAATTGACTCAAGTTGACTCATACTTTTGAGAGACAATAACTTTTTTACAGTGAACTTTCATAAATAAAACTTTGCAGATTGTTTTTGTTCACTTAGATCTATGTTATACACTACATTAAAAAAAATTCCATGAGAGGTGCCCTTAATAGAAAATCCAGCTTTTAATGTAGTTTTTATGTCTAATTGGTGTTTTTAATATGCTTTAAGACAAACCATGTGTAAATTCATAAGTCGACAGCATTGGAGTATTTTCTCCTTAAAACTGCAGTGAACCAAAGACAGTCTCAAAAACACAGTGTGAAACCGCTGGTGTTTCTAACATCACAAACGACCTTGTAACTAATCAGATCAACGTGTGATCATCAACCAATGGATCTCTGAGCTGAGTGAGTGAGTGGAGGCGGGGCTTATTTGCATATTCATAGACTAAATGAGACAATGGTGTAAAGTTACAATCAAGATATTTTAAGGCATGAATATTTTTTTCAAGGTCATTTTTTATGTCATTTAATATGAGTTTTAAGGGATACAATTATGGACTTTAAAATTCTCAGTACAAAACTATCACATTTCTGTGCTACTTTGTAAATTTAAATGTGTAAGATGGAGGCAAAATTACATGCACAAGGTGTGATTGACGGCCGTACCAATGAGGTGGAAATCTTTCAAGCTTTCTAAGGACTTCCATGGCTTAGCTTTTGTTAAGATACAGCAGGGACAATGTCTTGGAAATGTGCGGTTCATCAGAATGCAGCTGTTATTCGCTGTGCAACTACAGTAATTCATTTAACATGTTACACTTTTTGCTGTTTATATCTCACTGCAGGTAATGAGGTAGTTAGTTTACTGGTCAAGCAGCCAGGGCATGATCCATTTCTAGTCTATTCCATCTCAGTTATACAGTTTAACAATTGAACGAATACATGGCTAACGGCCTCAGTAATAAAGTGCTTCTCTGCCAGAACGATTTCACCCCAGCAGGGCAAATTGCTGCTCCTGTTGTGGTTACTTCACACACTGCAGTGTCACTAAGCTAGCAAAGAAATGAACCACTGCCTTGTACTCCTTTCATATCTCAGTGTCTTTGAACTTCCATTTCTACTTTATTATTTGCTCAGAGGATTGAAACAAGGGCAAGGGATGATCACAACAATATACCGACCAGCCATGCAGAATGACCTAGAATAAAAGATACCAAAAACTAAGAGCAAGACACACAGGATTTGTAAATACCCATGAACCGGCCTACTTTTCACTTTCAGCATAAACATTTACAACAGAGAAAATAATCAGAGCAGAACAGAGTTCAAAATGGACTACGAAAACCTGTCGAGAACACGTCTGGGTCGCATTTAATCCCAAAATCAAAAGACTGTATTGCAAAAATATATTTAAAATGTGAAGAATTTTTAGTTAACTGGAATTATCTGTTGCACAGCTTTGAGTGTAATACAGATGTGATATGAGGTCATATCTCACACATCCTCTGCGAAACTAAACCAAAATTCAAGCTCTTTCTTCATTTATGACTGTGGCTGATGATGCTTTACACTGAGCATTTGAAATGACTGACTAATGTAAATACTGTACGACTGAAATGCCTGTTTAGGGGTCAAGTGCTTTGACGGCCTAAAACCTGATGAAGAATAACCCATCATAGACACACACACACACACATATGCCTATAACACGGATTCAATTCACCATCATTAACGTGTGTCGTAAATCTCACAGATTAACAAGACATATTAAATTGGTAACCATTTAAGAAGCATGTCATGTTCACAAGCAATACGATTTTAACTAGGATTTATGATCCAATAAAACGTGATTTAAATCCAGGGCCAATCGTCACTGCCATAAGGAATTCCATTAGGAAACATAATGATTAATCATAAATATCTTATTATTATCTGCATCTCTTTCACATATTCTGTTCTGTCATTGTTTCAAACCTGTACGGCTTTATTTCTTCTGAGGAACCAGGGTTATTATCGCAAACTAAAACCCCCAAAAAACCTTTTCATTACTTGAAATAAAATAAAATAAATAAAAAATTAAACAATTTTAACTTCAGCTAGTTGCCAATACAACATTTCTTGTCTGTCCATTCATCCATCCATTCATCCATTGTTCTGTCTGTCTATCCATCTATTCATCGTTCTGTTTATCCATCTATTTATACATCCATCCATCCATCATTCTGTCTGTCCATTCATTTATCCATCCATCATTCATCCATCCATCCATCCATCATTCTGTCTGTCTATCCCTCCATCCATCAATCCATCCATGCATCGTTCTGTGTGTCTATCCATCCATTCATCCATCCATCTATCTATCGTTCTGTCTATCCATCCATTCATCCATCCATCCATCCATTCATTCTGTCTGTCTATCCATTCCATCCATCCAGCCATCCATCCATCATTCTGTCTGTCTATCCATCCATCCATCCATCCATCCATCCATCGTTCTGTGTGTATATCCATCCATTCATCCATCCATCTATCGTTCTGTCTATCCATCCATTTATCCATCCATCCATCCATCGTTCTGTCTGTCTATCCATCCATTCATCCATCCATC
>JAQIUQ010005431.1:0-10661 GCA_030378365.1 Hybognathus amarus
TCCACCAAATGCTCTCTGTAGAACTTACGTGATTCTACTGCTGCAGCTCAAATGATAGTCTGGAGCCCTGTGAACTTAAAATAAAACTGCACATTGTAATTTCTGTACGTTAAATCCATTTATTACCAAGGTGTTTGTTAGTAATAATAGTCCAAATGGGGGGAAATGTAAATAACTGGGTTGGAGGTTTATTTAAGGTGTGCCTATTAAATCTTCTGCTTTTGCTCCTAAAAATTAGCAGGAAGGGGCTATAACGCTCCTAATAAAAAAGTTACTTCGGACTCGGGAGCTCTGTGACAATTTTACATTCAGTTGCCGATTCATTGACTTCTGAAAATATGGTTCATTTTTGTTAGTTTTAACTTCTTTAGCTGACATTCTAATGGATTTCAGGAGTTTTTGGTTGCATGTTCGGTTCAGTTTCTCAAAATACTGCAGTTGTCAGTCTAAAATGCCTTGTTTAAGCGAGATAATCTAAAAGAAAACATTACAGAGATGGTCAAGAATTGAGAGGTCACGTGAGTTTTGCTTCCTGCCTAAGCTACCAGCTGCAAGATGGGCTTGTGTTGTTGTGAGAAAGAAAGAGAAAGACGACATGTGAATGAATTAGAGCATGCGTGTGTTTGTTTTTTGTTTAGAAATGTATGATGAAACAAGGGTTTATGTGTTGGTTGGTTTTGTCCAACGTGTGCCATTGGCAGAAGTTATCCACATATGCTCAGACCGATAGACTCCATACCATTCCACACGAGAGAGAGCGAGGGATGAAGAGAGATAGAGATAGAGGCTAAACTGCAGACATACAGGCGACAAGAGCAGCACAATACACACCCACTTTTTTGTAACCTGATAAATAGCAGCTCTGCCTTATGCTCCCCAGAGGCTAAAAACACATGCATTCACACCCACCCACCCTTCCTATCACATCTGATATGGGTCACATCCATGATGTTTACTGCAGGGTGTTGGTTGTCAGAATGATGCCATGTTAAATCTGAGCTCAGTTTGTTGCTGCTCAGGTCTGTGTTTTGATTTGTGAGCATGATGTTGAAGTTGTTACACGCTTCCAAGTTTCTCCATGTGTGTTGTGTCTGGCTTTGGAAAGCTTTCCACAAGTGGCCTCATGTCACATGACCACACGTCTGCAGTTAAAGAAAAGGTTTAGAATATAATCTTGGCTTGTTTTAGATTGGTTCACCAAAGGGTCATTCCACGTCAACTCAACCAGAGGTCCCTGGCTCAAATTTTTGATATTGTTAATTTTTTTCTGTAGAAAGACAAACATAATTAGTGATGAAAGCCACAATATTAAATGTCACAGAGAGATGTATATTATTTACTGAGTAATTCACTATTTTGTAGAGGGAATGAGACAAATTAGAGGGGTGTAAAAATGACTTTAGAAAGATGGCAGCATCATTATTTTATTTTTACACAGAGATTGGCAGGTCTATTAGAAAACACTGTTGACTTTACCAATCTTTGTTGCATGCCAATGGTGACGGTTCAAAATTGGCAAAAAGTACTTGTCTTTTTGCCTCGTTTGCATGTCTGTAACTCAAGAAGTATTAAAGATATCTTTATCTCGCTCCCTGCTCTTTACAGTAATTTGAACAATAAAAACATACTCAAGTTTACAGTGTAAATTAGGGGTGGTTAATCTGTCTGATTTCCGAATTCTAATTCGATTACGATTATTGAAGTCCCAATTCGAATTACAGTCAATTTTCGATTATTAACGATTCTCGATTAGCGATTATTGATTTTCCATTTTACAACAGTAAACAAAAATACACTAGACCAACATATGATTATATTAGCAGCAGCATCATTTTGGTATTAATTGCACTTTTTATTTGTTTGATATTCAATGAAAATGTAATGATGGTTAGTGAAGACATGCAAACATGCTTGTTGTCTACTACTTAGGCAACCCATTATCTTTAAATAATTTTTCGAACAACTGCGTTGCATTATAATGCAAAGGCACCTGGTTCTATTAATTGACAGCATTAAAATGCATTTTGTGATTTCCTTCAATTGAAAATCTTTGAAGCAAGTTTGTGGGGCTTGAAGGGCACCCAGTTCAGAGAATCACCCAGAAATTCAAAAGAACAGCATTTATCTGAAATAGAAAGCTTTTGTAACATTAAACAATACAGTTTAAAAGTTTGGAGTTGGTAAGAATTTTTCTTACATTTTTTGGGAGAAAGAAAAAGAAATCTATACTTTTATTCATCAAGTATAAATTAAATTAAGTTGATCAAAAGTTACAGTGAAGACATTTATAATGTTACAAATCGATTATCTGAATCTTTTGTGTGTGTGACTATAAATATTTTCCTTTAAATGTACAAAGTAATGACCCATAAAGAATTAACGTACAATATATTTTATTAGCATTCCAAAGAACCAACAGGAAAATAAATGTGTGCCTGAACTAGGAGCATAACTTTAACTTACTTGTAGTAAATTAATATTATAATGACCGGTACAGCCGAGTGTTTTTCCTCCTCTGGCTGGAAACGCGTCATATGGCTTGTCATATTTGTCGTGTTTCCGTCGTTAGTTTTATTCTACAAAGCTTACAACTAGCGTGGCTCTTGCCCAGTTCCTTTCCCCCTTCAACTTCAGAAGCCAAAATATTTCCACACGTCAGCTTTTAACCTAACAAGGAGGGTGTTTGGATCTTGCGCGCCATCGCGTCTCTGTTATGTGCACGCGTCAGACGGTCCGGTCACTGCACTTCCGTCTTCGCGTTCCGTCAATATTACGTTTTTATAAATATATATATAATTTTTTTTTTTGTTGTTTTTTTTGAAAATCGATTTTGGGATATTTGTGAATCGGATTCAGGATCGTCCACGTCCGCATCGCGATGCATCGAGAATCGAATTTTTTCCCCACCCCTAGTGTAAATCGACTATTGTTTTCAGTGTGTACTAGTAGCGGCTGTACTGTTTAGTCGACTGGTCTTGCACATCTCTAGTTTTAATGTACCTGATCTAAAATTAAAGCCCATAGATAGAGAGACCATAAAAGCAATGGGACAAAATATTTCAACAATAGATTAGTTTCAGATTTCAACTCCGATTTGTTTTGGCACAGCTACTAGAAGGTCAGGACAGTTGCTCACGTCACATCTATGGCTACGTTCACACTGCAGGCTGAAACGACCTAATTCCGATTTTTTTTTTTGCCCCTATGCGACCTGTATCTGATTTTTTCTTGACAGTCTGACGACACAGATCCGAATCTTTTCAAATGCGACCCAGGCCACTTGGGTATGTGGTCCAAATCCGTTATGTATCCGATCTTTTGAAATGCGACTTCAATCTGAACGGCCAGGTCACATATATCCGACACGCATGTCATTGCACGCACCTGTAGCTCGCCAATACACTCCAACTCAAACGCGTTTCTGCACTGTTATGGGCCACCTTAGACGTGTCTCTTCCCGTGACAGAGTTTTCGGAGGCGCTCACAAACATAATCGAAGGTGGATCTGGTCATTCGGAAGTTACTGATGAATTCTGGATCAGTTAAGCCACTCAAATCAGTATCCCACCACTCCTGGCTATGACTCCGCACCCAAATGTTTCTCTGTTTAATTTTCTTCTTAAAACGAGAAGATTGTAAGTGTGCTGCTCTGTTGTGAAAATAACTTTAATATTGCGAAACGAGCTCCACTGTAAGACATCCATTTAGCTACTTCCGCAGAACAAGTGACGTCGTTGACCGTTGAGTACTCTTCTGCGCATGCGGGTCACTTCTGGGACATTTCACGTTCACACAGGAGATCACAAAAGGTCCCATTTAATTGGAAAATGGGAACGGCCTTGCAGAAAAAAACGAATTTTTTCAAAAAATCAGAAATTGAGCATTAAGCCTAAGTCTTCAAGCTCAGTTTGAGCCTGTGTGGTGCGTCTCAGCCATCAGGAAGTGAGTGCTTAATGGGCTTCAATTTTCTCCATTGAAATCTATGGGGTCGCTGTGTCCATTTCTTTTACTGTCTATGGCCATAATCAGTCGCTAACGTTTCGGTCGTGACGTATGACAATTCAGAACTAGTGCATGACATAGTCACCGTTCTCAGCCATTCCCTCTATTCGCTGATTGGCCCTGTAAAAAATGGACTGGAGAAAACAACAGAATACAGCACAAATCCCAGATGTAGTAGTGAAGGAAAATTAAAATTGAACGGAAGTACGTAGGAGGACGGAACTTGCTGTTGTCTTTTTCAACGCATTCTTGACTCGACCATTTTTTGTGTGTAAACCTGTAAGCGGGTGAACCTAAAAACGCCAATCAACTTATCTTTTTGCTTAAAGTTAAGATTTTATAATATTGCAGCAATTATCGTTTAAGGTCATTTGAATTAGTTTTAACGAAGATGTTTTTAGTGCTTGATTTTACTAGAATGGCACTTGATTTTTTTCAGCTAACAGGTTTATGTTTGTCTGATATGGCATTTGACCGTTTATACCCGCATATTGCTGACTATTCCCATGCAGCCTGTATGGGATCATTGAGGGTTCTGCTTCAGTGCAGGGATCGAAAACAAATGGGTGAGCACTGGCTGTGACCCCGATATGAAGGAGCATTTTGTGTAGTTAACACACGAATGACACACTCCTCACCATTTAAACATGATCGTAGACTCGCTCACACGTTCTTCCTCTAATAGGGGGTCATTGCCAGGGCATATGAGGGGAGAGAGAGGGGGCTGAAGTCAAACAAGGGGCATGGAGGTATAGATGGGAAATTTCATAGCTTTTGGAGGATTATTATTGAGAGCGTGTGTATTTAGGACATCAAGTGGGCTGGTCCTGATGAGAGGGTTTTGTACAAGAGTCAGCAGTAAGAGGGATGGGTGTTCTTCGTGTTGCCCTTTCACAGCTGAAAGCTCCAGGGTTGAAGGAAAGTTCCTAGGGCGGTCATTTTCAGGGGACGTGTGAAAATACTGATCATGCTCAAATGTATGTGAATTTGCAGTCTGATGATGTTCATAGTGAGCAGCATAATGTGAGTAAGAACCACTGAAATGGTGAACAGGAGCAGCTAATTGGTAAAACATGGACATTTTTCTTACTAGTAAATATCTAGTAAGTAGGATTGTAACAGTATTCATGTCACTATTTGGTTCAACACATGATACTGATATCATATGCTGCAAACAAAGCCATCAGTGGACTTGAATATGCATATAATAAAAAAAGTATTTTATTTGATGTTTTATTTTCAATTTATTAATGAACATGGTGGCTCAAATGTGTGACCTTCTGTGGGTTTACCATTATCAATGCTATATTAAATGTCTAAACTTTGGTTTTTGTGTTAGACTGTTCACTATACCGATGCAAATTGCTGATCTTATTCAGTGATTTTGGGGAAAATCTGCAGAATTGATTAGAAGTGTTGTTAAATAGGAGCTGAAAGCATAATCCGAGTATCACAAAATGTTTAATAAACACACACAAAGTTGAGGCGATATGTATAACTTTAATTTTCTGAGTTCATATTCCTGTTTTATACTTTGAACAGCATTGCTATAATGACCTGCACTACCTCATACCCATCAGCACATATAAATGTGTACTTTTTCACCTTTTTCTTGTTTCAAAGTGAAGTTGTAGAAACACAAGGGACATGCATACAAAATTGCCTTGTACATTGATTATGTGTCTGGATTGGAAGGTAATCAGTATTGGCCCCTTTGTCCTGACTGCTCTGGCATGGCACGAAGTTGAGCCATAAACGTTGCTGGAATGTAAAGAGGTTTATATGACTTGTGTGATAAGCATTAAATACTATCATTCCTCTATATAGGTCTAAGGTTCTTTGAGGCATTAGAGCATCAGAGCGGTCATGGACTCCGTTTTCTAAACAAGCTTTGATTTAATAATTTCTCTGTATGCAGTAAAATTTCATAATTTTTTTTCGTCGTTTCATTTTTAAATATCTGGTAAGGATAGCAACTGAGATGTATCTACAGAATTAAGTAAATTCAGTGAACATGTTTGATGCACAATAGTTGCTCTTTATTCAAAATAAATCAAATTTGTTGTTCGACAAGGCTGTTGGTAGATTGCAGTTATTAGCTGACACATGCTCTTTCTATAAGTTTAACATCCAGGCACGTTGTGTATTAAACTATTATTCTGATTGTTTGTTTGTTGTTGTTCGTTTTTTTGCTTTTGAACAGTGTTGCTGCTTTTAGTTAGGACAGAAACAATGCTGGAAAATGTTCTTGTGACGGTGTAAGAAATTAGAAAGTGTGGATTGTGCTGGATGGTTTTGTATTTGCAATATGGATAGCTAAATATTTCACAACTATGCAGAAGTTTCATAAAGAGAAACTCTTACCTCTATAAATCCTACTTAAACCTTTAATTTCCACCTTGCTTTGTGTGCGACTGCATCTCTTCACGTTGACTCTTTCAGTGACCTCTCGTATGGTCATTATGTCCCATGATGGACTTGAGCTTTACAAGGTTGACCATTATTTAGCACTGATTCATTGCTCCCTGCTGTTAGATGTATATGCAACTACAGTGAGTGCATGTCATTGGTGTCAGCTAGACAGTGACCTCCAAATCTGAATCCCTTATTTTAGATAGTCTATCAGGGATGGTTTATAGTATGATGACTTGTTTGGCTCTTCTATTTTTTAAGCCACTCTGACTTGATTTCAACCAATGGCCTTCATTTTCTCATTGCATCTCAAAGTCAGCAGGAGGCATTTTGGCAGTTGCACCCAATCTGAAAGGTGTTTTATTGTTTGTGTTACTGTGAAAGGTCTTTTAGAAATACAGGAAATCTGTTTAAAGAAATTCTTTCTATTAGAGCTGCATGATTAATCATTTGAAGATCGGCAGTATCGCTTCAGAACATCCACGCCATCTTAATACTATGACAACAATTTAGCCATTTGAATTAAACCTTTGACAAGTAGCCTGTGATCACAGCGAGCATTTAGATCTCTGTTGGCGCTGCTGCTAACCAAGAGAGAGTAGTTGTCATGTAGCCTATGAAACAGGCTTCACAAACAACTTTTCAACCACACATTGTCATTATTGTTGTTAAAATAATTCAAATCATAGCAGAAACACTGGGATGGTCACAATGAGTTTAGTTTGGATATAAACACTGATGTCTATGGTAGAAATCAAAATAGAGTGAATCACCTTTTAAAAGAAGTTGACACTTCAAATAAAGATTGTATCAATTTGCATTGTTACGCCACTAGTTTGCAACAAGTGATTGTTAAAGTCTTTGTATTTGTCATGGAATCATTCATTCAAGAGATTCATTCAAAACTGCTGATTCCTGAAGTTGTGAAACAAGTGTCTTTGACTCATTCAAACAGATTTTTTAATGAATTAAAATAACTTAAGTAAAAAAGTAATAAATAAAAGTAATAAAAATAAATAAAGTCAGTCTGCAGAAATTAACATTTTGTCAGAACCTCTAGTAAATTACATTTCCACTTACCCACTGCCATGGTACTGTGTTCTGATAGGGCTGTAGTCAACCAGAAGAAATCCTTGGATCTAACCAAGGTCTTGTCCTGCGCAACGATTAGTCGACTAAAAAAAAAAGAAAGCGGATGTTTTGATCTTAACATTTTAAACAATTGTCATAGAGCATTTATAAAACAACAACGAAAAAACATTAAAAAAATAAATAAAACTATAATAATAATACAATTCTTTGAAAATTAAGTGATTTTTTTAACTGCAGAAAGTGAGGAGCACTAGCTCTATGGTGACTGAGGAGCACTAGCTCTATGGAATGAAAAATCCTAACAAAAGCTCTCGTTTATACAGGCTGTATTCTCTTACTTACAAAGCTATGGGTTAACTTTTGTCCAGCCGATATGTTCCACGTTATAAAACAGACAGACAAAATAGCCTAAGAAACGATCTGAAAATCTAGGCTGTGTTGTAAGATAGCCTACAAGTTTATTTCGTTTTGTTCATCTATTTGAGACTACTTCAAATGAGTCAAGTGTACAAATAAAAACCTATTAAGAAAACAATCTATTGAGTCAGTATGATAAAGCCGTTAAGAAGAGCTGCTCACGTCTTTTGCGTGCTCAAGTTCGATTTCAAATAGGCACGCGTTCATAATGGAGCAATGTGTTCGCCACCGCAACTACCTCCACAAAAATGTAGCCAGACAAAAGATTTAGATTTCTTGGACATTCTGTCGACTAAAGTAGCGTGAACTGAATGGAATACAGCAAAACTACCTACCGGTACATCCCTTACTGAGCGAGCAACAGCGCAGCCAGTAGGTGCGGTTCCCGAGTGTGTTATGTGTGTGCGCTAAACTGTGGCGCATTTAAAGTTGGGGATGAAACCAGGCTAATTATATTTAGAATACAGTAATAAATAACTGCTTTATAAAGGAATAAATATCAAGGAGTCAATCATTGAAAATTTATTTCTATTGGCAAAAAAAAAAAAATGCGACTGGTTGACCAATAAGAATGTCAGTCGACCAAGACGGCATTGACTTGATTAGTCGACTAAACGACTAAAGTTGACAGCCCTAGTGTTTGGGTTCAGGTACGGTGCGCTTTGGCTTTTTTCCACTGCATGGTACGTACGGATAGATTCAGCTACGCTCACGTGTGGCGCATTTCCACTGCATGGTATAGCTACGGTTCGACTTACGCTTTCAATGGTACCTGGTCTGTTCCCAGCGTGCTGTACCTGTACTAAAATGTGACGTGAAACACTGCAGATCAATGATTGGTCAAACAGAATCGTCACTACCAACGTCATTGTATTTTGACGACGCAAGAAAACCAAACCTGCTAGATTTCAATAGCCAGAAACAGCCACCGTTGTAGTTGCACTTAAAGCGGTACTAAATGCAGTGGAAAAGCAACCGAGCTAAAGCGAACCGAACCGCGCAGAGCCGGATCATGCCATGCAGTGGAAAAGCAAAAACGAGCCGAACCGTACTGAGCCGCACCAGCAGTGGAAAAGCGCCATTAGTTTATTAGTCTCTTTAGGTTCGATGAGGAGAATCATTAATTATCTATTTGAATAAAAGTAAAAGCGCATTAGATATCTATATACTGTCGAATGGTGTCTATTTTTTACTCACAGTATCTGGTTTACAGTTGTTTGAAGTGAATCATTTTATTATATTGCTAATAATACAAATTAAGTAAACATTTTAGATTTGATGTTCATGAAGAAGGGATACTTCTATCTTACTGGTGTGGGCTGCTATGGGAGTATCTAAGACAAAATATTGTTGTACCATGCATGGCAATTAAGAAACTTTAGGTCAAGGCTGAGAACACCCCATATTCCCATCCAAAAGACACGATTATAGTGTTGGGCGATATGCTCCATTTCCATATCGATCCTATCGTCAGCCTGTGAGATCGGCGATAAACGATATTATACGTGAAGGGGCGGGGCTTACTTATTTGATTATTAACTTGATTACGTTACTCATTAATTTGCTTGTTTTATTACTTCGTTTTATATACAAGTATGTTTTTTCTATTTTTCTAGCAAAGGTGGAGTGTTTATTAATAGGATCACGTTATTTCCTGAGTATAGTAAGTAAAAAAAATGATCCTAATCATTTTTTCATCTTAGTATAATGGTCATGGACAGGAAATTACGGACACATAGCCTATCCTCATGCCACATGCAGCATTTTCACTTTCTGCACGAGACATGAAAACGCGTTTTAAATAATTTATTGGGTCAGAAAGATTCGGAACTGATATATGTCCTCCTACCAGTGCTCTGTCTGTTTAGATGCACTTCACATGCGCACTTAGTAAGCACAAAGTAAGCGGGTTAATGTGTTTTTATGCCGGGAGAAATGAGAGCAATGCAGAAACATCTAGCATGGAGATGATACGTATTCATACTTATGACTTGACTCTGATAAAGGAAAACGGGCTGATGCGTTTACATGACCAGCATGCAGTTGTAGTAGGCATTAGGCATTAAGAATCCATGCATGTAAACCGCTCATTCCCTGAAAGTGAAAGTAAAAGCGGACTGCTTTCGGCATCTGCATCAACGCCGCGTTCTTTCAGAGGCGACGAATGATAACGGTAGCTTTAATAGGCTACTATGTTTAGTGATAATATTGTTATTTAATATTTAGTAATTGTATTGTTTTTAGTGTTAGTGTCATTAAGCGTTTTTTAATGTGATATGGAAACCAAATATACAGACAACAGATGCCGTTTTCATCTTGAATCTATATAAGAATGATGTTACTGTTAAAACAACACTCTGATAATTTGTGAATGGATCACCTTGCAATTAAATTTTGATGTGGGATGTAGTTTTTTAGTCTGTTTAAAAACATTCTCCTCATAAGTGCGTGTCAAATATTGTCGCAAGTGTTATAATTTGTGGTGATGAATTATGTTCATCACAGGTAAGATTGGCAGCAGAGATTGATATCAGCCTTTATGTAATTTGGTGGCAGTATTCATTTTCTGGTGGTGGTGATGGCGGCAGCCAAAGTGGTTAACATCATGGTAAAGGTTAATTTGGTTGTGGTAGAAGCATATCCATCAATGCTAAATGAATTGGGATGTGTGATTTGACACAGCCCTAGCACCGTTATTTTTGGTCTGTGTGAGCCAGTGGGGCATGAGCGCCTGTTTG
>JAQIUQ010005433.1:0-2500 GCA_030378365.1 Hybognathus amarus
GTACGCACCGGAACGAATATCAGCCACGTTATTCATCAGCATTTGTGGCTCTGGCTTCGCTTGGCTGTGGAGACGGCGGCCTTCTGCAGTCGATGTACGGCGACGCGTATTTCTTCAGAAGCTCCAAACATGTGAGCAAAACGCCAATTTCATTGGTCGGATAGTTTCTGACGCTGTGCGCGTGAAATCGAACCCGAGGCGTTCTTTTTAAAAATGCCACTTTTACGCGTCGCTTTTAAACGTCTACGAATAAACACGTGGTGTGAACAGGCCTTACACACTCTTCTATAAAAAAAGTAAATTATTATTTTTTATGAAACTATGAAAACTTCTAGATTTGCAATTGTTGATAACTGGAAATGCGTCGTCAGAGGCATTCACTGCATACTATTACCCAACGTCCTTTGCGACAAAGTATCGACAGTGAGAGCGGAGAGTGGGTCAATGACATAACATGGTTTTCTTGTTCATATTCATTCATTTATTCAAAAATAAATGGATGATATTTAAATTAATTAAGTACAGCTGCCCTTATATCATAATACAATTGAAATAATAAATATATTTTTTGTAGTTTGGTGTAATATTTCATTATTTGATTAAATTTCAACAAAGTATTATTGTTTCAAAATGTCATGTGATGTGACTTTCTAAACCTTATTATTTCTGATTTAATCATTTATTTATATTTCTAAAAAAATACAAAAAACCTTTACATTGATTTTTTTTAATAATCACAAATAATCACACAAAAGTGAGTGTACACATATGAATTGTACATTTTGATCACAATAATTATGTATTTAAGCTGCGAGAAATATGTATTATTTTTCACTTGATAAGTTACACCATATTACATTTTTATAGTAATTAAATTTCTTAAAAATTTGGTATAAAAGATTTTCAAACTCAATATGAAACCAGCATGAATATGTTCATTTTCAAAGATTTTTCCTTTTTCTTCATTTTGGACGCTCTGATTTGTCATTGACCCCGGTGCCATTTGGGACAGAGCCTGTGTCATGGATCAATCCCAGCTTTGCTAGGATGCTACAATAAAATGCCAACACTTAGTATACTGGCACAGATTGGCACATAATGTGTCACAGGTAAAAAAAAAAAAAAAACCTGATTACAATAGCATAGTTTACATGCATTACTGCCTGTTGACTTTATCGGATCCCCCAATGCACTTGAAACCAGCCGAGCCCAAGGGTTGCTGAACAAATCACATAGGGCCTGAATTTGGCACAAATGTATTAAGAGTGTCATCTTAAGATAGTGAGAGTTAAATGTGGTCTTTTGTATAGCAGAATTCAGTCTGTCATAAAAGAGAGTTGATTTTGATTATGGCTCATGTACCTCTGTATCCCTGGTCTGAATCCCTAGTGTCATTGAAAAGTAGAAAGACCTCATGGAGAAAATATAAAGATAGATGTACTGTACAAGTACTCATTGGAGCAGATTTTTTGTTAAGATTACTGTGTTTGATGGTTAGAATCTAACCAAATGAGACAGAGAAGACGTATACAACCACCAAAGTGGTACAGTATGAAACAGAGAAGTTTTTTTTCATGTCTATTCAGCTAATGAAGACTGTATAAATATGCCTTTTTTATATTATGTAAAGTTTTAGCACTCTTTACCCAGAGTTAATCACTGTAAATACATTCCCATTGCAGTCTTGGACTCATGCATAGAGCACAGTATAATCAGCTGAGATTCAACAGATATTTTTATACTTTTTTTTTATTTCACGTTTGGAATGACAATGACAAACTTTTTGTATTATTCTAAAAAAATTACCCTAAAGTGTCAAAGCAATATTTTGGAGAAGACTACTACGGCTGGTGATTTAGCATTCTTGTACTGTCCGCTCAGTCAAATACAACCAAAGAGCAAGTGATATGCTTGAATTATGAATTTGGACACTTCAGAACTGGTCATTGCTGCTAAAACAGTCGCCGTCTTGATTTGCAACCTATAAAGTTGTCTTGACTCAAACATGCAAACTTTTTTTGTTGTCATCATTATATAAATATATACACACAGTGTAACAAAAATATAAAATGTACATTGTTTTAAATGGCATATTATTTTGATTTTGTCCAAATGTAAATGTTAAACTTTCAACACTTGATACTATGATCCTGTTTTTGTTTTGAATTGTAGAAATTCACCAGCAGCAATTCGTGTTGGCAAATAGTGCCTTCTCCTATGTCCTTATTCTGAGAGGTCAGTCATTTTAAAAACATTTAACGATTGAATGTGTTTTCTGATGTCCTTCAGATGATTTCAGCATCAGACACTTTGGCGCTGAAGATCTGAAGATGATTGTACTGTAAATAGATACTGTAACGAGCTGTCATAATGTTTCATTATATTCACAATACCTTAGTCCCAGTATATTATGATTGTGGAGTGGTCTCCGCTGAGTGAACCAGACCACACTGGTTTTTGAGGGGCTAAGAATGGAGAATTCTGTGCTGCCTTGATGAAA
>JAQIUQ010005433.1:7500-21519 GCA_030378365.1 Hybognathus amarus
TATTTGTTGTTCTTTGTTAACGTTAGTTAATACAAATCTAGCTGTTCACTGTTTGTTCATGTTAGTTCACAGTGCATTAACTAATGTTAACAAGATTTTAATAAAGTATTAGTAAATGTTGAAATTAACATTACCAAAGATTAACAAATGCTGAAGAAGTATTGTTCATTCTTTGTTAATGTTAACTAATGTAGTAACTAATGAACCTTATTGTAAACTGTAAAGTGTTACCAAAGTTACAGTAAAGACATTTATAATGATAGAAAATATTCTAGTTAAATAAATGCTGTTCTTTGAACTTTCTATTCTATAAAGAATCCTGAAATAAAAATGTAAAAAACTGTTTTCAACATGGATAATAATCATACATGTTTTTGGAGCATAAAATCATCATATTAGAGTGATTTGTGAAGGATCATGTGACACTGAAGACTGGAGTAATGATGCTGAAAATTCAGCTTTTTTCAGAGGAATAAATTACATTTAAATATATATTAACATAAAAAGTCATTTTAAATTGTCATAATATTTCACAATATTACTGTGTTTTTTGTGTATTTTTTTATTAAAAAATTGCAGCCTTGGTGAGCAGAAGAGACTTCTTTTAAAAAACATCAAAAAATCTTACCGACCTTAAACTTTTGACTGGTAGTGTATATATATATATATATATATATATATATATATATATATATATATATATATATATATATATATATATATATTAACTAATCTAATAACTGTAATTTCTCCCTTGAAAAGTAAAGGGATTACAATGTTTTTCTGTAATTTAATGATGTAATTGCATAAAATACTTTATAGATTTAACATCATATTTTTAAAATCTTAAAATGTATGTTAACCTTCTCCCTTTACACACTTTGGAATAGAAGTGCTAGCGTTTGACCATGCCCCTTGTGACCCTTACTGACAAACTACCCAATATATTTACCTATTTATCTTTTAATTTAGTAAAAAAAAATTGTAGGTCTATAAACTACACTGTTCAAATTTTATGAACTGCTCTGCTTGCTTTGACGCGTTAAGCTTTGTGGGACCTATTAAAAAAACACAACAAACCGGTTTTACTCCATTCATCCAGGTGTTTCACTGGGCTCAGAGGAATGCGGAGCACATAATCCCCCTCTACTGCTTCAACCCGCGTCATTACCAGGGCACCCATAACTTCAACTTCCCTAAGACTGGTCCGTTCCGTTTACTTTTCCTCCTGGACAGTGTGAAAGATCTGAGAGCAACACTGAAGAAACGGGGCAGGTGGGAATTTCCCTTCACACACAGGATGTACATTCTGTCCACATACTGATGTTTTATGATGAATATATGTTTGTATGCCCTTGTGCAGCACGCTGTTGGTCAGGCAAGGAAAGCCGGAGGATGTTGTTGGTGATTTGATTAAGCAGCTGGGTTCAGTCTCAGCTGTGGCGTTTCATGAGGAGGTGTGTTTCTAAATGGCCTCATACAGGTCTGTAAGCTGGCAATGTAGCCTACAAGTTCAGTATTTGCAGTCTTTTTGTCTATTGCCTGAAGGTGGCGTCAGAGGAAAAGACTGTGGAGAAGAAGCTAAAAGACATCTGCTGCCAAAACAAAGTCAAAGTTCAGACTTTCTGGGGCTCTACACTTTACCACCGAGATGATCTGCCATTCAGGCACATTGGAGGGTAGGACAAGTGTTAAAGTATTATTTATATGCTATTATAATGTTTATTTATATTTTGAATTTGCCTTTTTTGTTTTAATTTGTTCTGTGCTTTTGTCAGTTTTATTATAGTTTTTCATTCTTTTAATATCCCTTCCACTTATTTTTATTTTATTCATTTTAATACTTCAACTTATTTATTTCAACAAGTATTTATATTTATTATAGTAAGTATTTAAGTAAAGTAAATATTTACGTGTTTTGTAATTTTTTTATTTTAGTTTTTAACAATTTCGACCAATATTTATGTTTTATTTCAATTATGTAAATTATTTTTAACAGTTTTAGGTTACTAACAACACCAACAACAAATTATACTTTAAAAAAAATACATTTTAATATACATTTTACTGTTCTTTCATTCAACTATTTTTCCAAACAGGAACTTGATTTCAAAAGTGTGTAAGAAAACGTTATCTGAGAATGCAAAACACCACATCACAAATTTTCTAATTACATATTTAAGATTTTTTAAGAATATGTATTTAAGACATTATTTAATATTGTGTTTTATAATATATATATATGAAGAGTTCAGATGCAAAAGCCTCAAGTGCCATTTGAAATTTTCTTCTAAAATGATCATTCTTATCAAGCTTGTATATTTAAATTAAATAATTTCACTTAAATGGCAATGAAGATTACATATTAATTGTCATTTAAGTGAAATTACTGAACTTAAATATACAAGCTTGATAAAAATGGTCATTTTAGAAGAAAATTTCAAATGGCATTTAGAGGCTTTTGCATCTGAACTCTTCATATATATATATATATATATATATATATATATATATAATATATATATATATTGTGTTTAGATTATATACAGTATATTGTGTTTGAAACTAATCTGTTCTTGTCATTAATATAGATTTTGGTGCTGACGTATAACAAAAAAATAAAATAAAATGATTGTTTTACCAGTTACTTTAGTCCATTCACGTTAGCCACTTCAATCTAGCTAAGCTTTGTAAAAAAAAAATTAAACTTTCCTTGGAAACTTTACAGAAAAGTATTAGAAACTATTTTAAATCCACTGTCTCTGTTACTTCCTTTTTCTAAGACCTGATAACTAATTACAGTGTCCGTTTCAGTGCATGTGCGGTCGGTAATTTAAATGTCTGACTTAAGTTTCTATTCATTTCCACTGTCTTGGAAAGGTTACCTGATGTTTACACCCAGTTCAGAAAGGCGGTTGAGGGACAAGGCAGAGTGCGAGCCGATCCTTTCCACCCCGGAAAAGGTTAAATCTCTTCCCCTTGGACTGGAAGAGGGTCCTATACCTACATTTGAGGGCCTGGGACAAACAGGTACCTAGATTTACATACAGTAACTGTTAGAGCCAGACCAATATATCGGCCAGCCAATATTATCGGCCGATATTAGGCATTTTCCAAAATATCGGTATCGGCAGTTATAATGGCCGATAAATGAATATTTCAAAAATAAAATTAAAACGGATGAAATACGCTTCAATCATCTCTCTTTGGCCTGTTATATTGAAAATTTATGTTTTACAATTTGCAGTATGACGTAATCTATTGCTAAATTATGGCTCATCATAGACTAGCTAACCACAAAGCTAGCTAATGCCACTATCATCAGTGGAAGACCACTAACGTTAACATTAATGAGCTTGGAAACCCCATTGAACTTTTTCTGCCTAAATAAATAATCTCTTTAAAATCATATTATTTTAGTTAAAACTCATAAATGACTACAAATAACTATGTTAGGGAAATCTGTTAATATTTTGTTGCGCGTTTCTGAAAAAAATAAATAAATAAAAATATTCGGCCGATATATCGGCATATCGGATTTTAAAACCCCAAAATTTTTGTATCTGGTATCGAGCCTTCAAAATCCTTTATCGGTCGGGCTCTAGTAACTGTACTGGAATATGTGTAAACCTGCTAACACACACATAAACCTGATCACGTTATTCAGCGTACATATAAACACTATATCCGGATTCATATGATTTCATGTAAACGTAGTCACTACTGACGTTGAACAGATAAAATCACATTTAAAGTAAACTTCACCAATATCTCTAGATACAAAACATAACAGTCCGTTGGACGGTGAAAAGGCTGAATCATATTTCCTCTTTCTTAGTATTGCAGTTTTATATGAATTGTGCTCTGATTTCCCTCTCAGATGACGGAATAATCCTCAGAAGGATATTTGGAGGATAAAACAATTTATCTTATGCCATGATGTATGACCTATCTGTGGTTTCAGAGCCTGTGATGGACTGCCGCTCGGCCTTCCCATGCCGCGGTGGAGAGACCGAAGCTCTTGATAGGCTGAAACACTACTTCTGGGATACAGTGAGCCCTGCTCTTCTTTTTCCTAAAAATAACTTAATCAGTGAAAGACGGTTATTTCATGTTCTTGTTTTATCACAGAATGCCGTTGCGTCTTATAAGGAGACTCGGAATGGCATGATCGGAGTGGACTATTCTACAAAGTTTTCTCCTTGGTGAGCCTTCGAAATGATGTTTTCATTTACGCATAAGCAAAGAACAGACTAATGCTGACTCTCGTTCACTTTAATTCAGGCTTGCGTTGGGCTGCATATCACCCAGGTACATCTATGACCAGATAAAGAAGTATGAGGCCGAAAACAGAACTGCCAATCAAAGCACGTACTGGTGAGTAACTGGAACGTGTTTGTCAAAAAAGATGAACTCATTTCAGGTTTTTACGTGTAAGGATACTAAATTTTGTCTTCACCAGGGTGATATTTGAACTTCTGTGGAGAGACTACTTCAAGTTTGTGGGTTTAAAATTACGGAGACAGAATATTTCATTTGAATGGTAAGTTTGGATTTGTTTTGTTTACGATTTTTTAATGTTTTTGAAATAAGTTTATTATGCTCACCATGGCTGCTTTTATTTAATCGAAATAGAGTAAAAACATGATAGCAACCAATATAGAGTAAATAACCTTTTGAAAGTCGCTTAACGAGTGTATCGAATTACATATAGTAAAAATAGGGCATGCATTCGATATGACAATTTTGGTCGATACTCGATGAACTTAGAGCCCGACCGATAAAGGATTTTGAAGGCCGAGATCGATACAAATATTTGTTGGGTTTTAAAATCCGATAATCCGATATATTGGCCGAATATTTCATTTATTGATTTTTTTTTCAGAAACACGCAACAAAACATTAACCGATTTCCCTAACATTAGTTATTTGTAGTTATTTGTGAGTTTCAACTAAAATAATATGATAATGCATTTTAAAAAGAAACTTGTTTCTTTTATTGTCACGACAGAACAGACTGATGATAGTGGCATTAGCTAGCTTTGTGGTTAGCTAGTCTATGATGAGCCATAATTTAGCAATGGATAACATCATACTGCAAATTGTACATACATTTTCATATAACAGACCAAGGAGAGATGATACGTCATTGCTATAACTGTCACACGCTATATACTTCAGTCACATTGTCAAAAGTTAAAAGGACAGTCAGTCAGTTACACTGTAACAACGTAACCGTAACTATTACTAGCTAATTCCGCTTTCACTCTCGGCTTATTTAACAGCAGCAAAACTGGACATGATAGTCACAAATTTTGTCATGCTTATGAGTTAAGAGAACTGATGGGGGTGTTCTTTTAATTGTTATTCAAGCAATGTATGTCTCGTGACCAACTCAATCGAGTGTTGCCAACAGGGACGGTGTAGAGTGCCCTCTGGTGGACAAACTATACAACTCCAACACTCATGACATGATACAAGCGTGTTTCATCCGTTTTTATTTATTTTTGAAATATTAATTTATCGGCCATTATAACTGCCGATAACGATAGTTTGGAAAATGCCTAATATCGGCTCGATAATATCGGCCTGCCGATATATCGGTCTTGGCTTACCGATAACCGATAATTCTTTATTTGAAAGCCGATAACTCGATATATGTGGCCGATCAAAATCCAAATTTTTAGAAAATTTTTGAGAGCCTGATTATAAAAAAAGTCTTCTCATTAAAAGTCAAGATACAAACACAATTATATTGTTCTGATTTTTTTGTTGTAGCCGATATGATAGACTTGCTGCTGCACATTTTGCACTTTAACTGGATTTTCCATTTTTAAAGTGATTTCAATCATATGTCAAGCAATTTAAAAGCATCATGTTGAACAGTGCACATCTAAAGTGCCTCAGCTGAAGGAAATAACACATTATTTATTCGGCTTTTAGATGCGTCTAAATGTTCTTTGTTGGGGCCGATAACATTTAAAATTATAATTTATCGGCCGAGACCGATAATGTGGCCTATATATCGTGCATCCCTTATGAAAAACGTTCATAAAGATGTGACTGTTAAAGCTACATATTCTGTTTTCACCTGTCTGAATTGTACATTACGTGTTCAAGCAGATTCTTTCCCCTTCTGAGAGGGTATTCTCCTGTGCTGGAGAAACTATAAGCTAGAAGAGGTCTCAGATTCTGCACAGAGAATGCAATTGCTAAATAATGTTGAATTTGTTGACATTACCCGTCTGTTAAACTCATTTGACAAGTATAAGAAGTAAACACAAAATGGATTGTTTGTTGAGTAATGTGCAATTTTTTCTTTTTACTAATTTTTTATTTGTTGTTTAACCATTTTGATTGAATCGGAACCAGAATCGTTAGGCATAACCGGAATCGGAACATTCTTAAGATTCCCAACCCTACTGTTATGTGTCCGACCTTGTAAAGAGCGATACAGTAACTTGAGTAAAGTTGATCTAGTGGATTCTCTCAGCTCGTGTGAGTGAGTGGAGCAAAAACTTTAAATATGTTTTAAGGGATAAAATTATTGACTACAAGGGGACTTTAAAATACCTGAATTGAATTGAAAAAATTATTCTGATATGATACTCAATGATTTGCTACTCAATCAATAAACATTTCTAATCATCAATGTTGAAAACAGTTGTGTTGCTTAACACTTTTGTGAAAACTGATACCTTTTATCCAGGATTATTTGATGAATAGAATTTTTTTTTTAATTATAAATGGTTTAATGTTAGTTTTGCACAATTTTAATGCATTCTTGCTGAAGAAAAACTATGCTGATTACATTTTTTGCAAATAAATTACCAACCAAAATGATTCTCAATTCTCAAAATTGTCAAAATTTGTCTTTTTTAATTTATTGTGACCTTTAACTGACACAAAGCTAACCAAGTAAGCCAAAAAAAAAAACCATAACAATCATAAGCAAAAAAATAAAAATGAATAAAATCGTTGTAGTGCTCAATTACATTTCTAATATAATATTCAAATGAAATGGATTTTTTTCATTCCAAGTGTCTTGCAAGACAAGCATGTTTCCTGGAAAACAGATATGACATGGTTCTGTGCATGGAAAGGTAATGTGTCCCTCAGAGAATCTGCTAGTATTCAGATTCTGTCATCATTTACTCACCCTCAAGTTTTCCAAAACTATGTGAATTAATAGCAAGAGATTTTTCCCATGTTGTCCAGAGGGGAGAACTGGGGTGCCGTTTGTAGATGCGAACATGAGGGAGCTTGCGCTGACAGGATTCATGTCCAACAGAGGACGTCAAAATGTGGCCAGCTTTCTGACCAAGGATTTGGGCTTGGACTGGAGACTGGGCGCTGAAGTGGTTTGAATACCTGCTGGTGAGAAACGTTTGCTACAGTATATTTGATGGAGTGGGTTGATGCTTCCTGCTCTTTACTGCCGTTTAATGCGCTATTATCTTTCATTGTCATCAGGTAGACCATGACGTCTGCAGCAACTATGGAAACTGGCTCTATAGTGCCGGAATAGGAAATGACCCTCGGAGAAAACAGGAAGTTTAATATGATCAACAAGGACTGGACTATGACAATAATCTAAGCAGTGTCTTTACAGGCTCACGGTATTAGCACATACAACCAAAAAACACCTGCATTCTGATTTATATATTTTGTTAGTACATCTAAGCAAAAGTTGTCTAGTTGTCACACTTTTTAATTTTATTTTTAACTGTTTACTGTACAAATATTTGATCTTTTTCTTTTGACAAAGTTCTGCATAATATAGGGGCTAAGTTGTCAAGAATTAAACATAATTTAAACAGTAGAAAATTCTTAAAACAATTAAAAGAAACCAAAATCAGAAAGGGAAACATAAAAATATCAAACCATTGTTGTATTCTACATAAATTGTAATTAATAAATTGACAGATTAGTAACAATTAACAGCCTTTTGGAATGATTTAAATTAATTTAAATTGCATTAATAACATTATTTTAAAAAAAAACCTAAATAAGGTTAAGTTAAACTTTATTTTAAGTTGTCCTTGTTGCAGTGTTATTATAAATAATTTATAGTTATTACTATAGTAACTACATGTGATGTGTAACAAGGACATTGTGAAATAAAGTGTTAGCCAATACAAAATAGGCTAAATAAAATAAAACCCAAAGTGCTCAATTAGAGTCTATCTAAAATCAGCAAATAAAATGGATGTTTAAATGATTAAAATCATCATTAATATTGAATTCACACCTGCCTTTATGGCCTAAACTGATTTTTTATATATATATATATATATATATATTAACGGTGGTACAAATAATTATTATTGTTGATTAATCGCACATCCAAAATAAAAGTTTGTGTTTACATAATATATGTGGGTGCACTGTGTATAATTATTTTGTATATATATATATATATGTATATATATATATATATGTATATATGTATATATATATATATATATGTATATGTATATATGTATATATATATATATATATATATATATATATACACACACACATGCACCTATGTATATTTAAGACAAAAATATGATTTATATATCAAATATTTATATATAATATAAATTATATAAATCTATAAATAGTAT
This sequence comes from Hybognathus amarus, assembly GCA_030378365.1. Taxonomy (NCBI): domain Eukaryota; kingdom Metazoa; phylum Chordata; class Actinopteri; order Cypriniformes; family Leuciscidae; genus Hybognathus; species Hybognathus amarus. Next base: position 16,113 of record JAQIUQ010005433.1, read on the forward strand.
ATACATGAAATATTTATTAAATATATACATGCTGTGTGTGTGTGTGTGTGTGTGTGTGTGTGTGTGTGTGTGTGTGTGTGTGTGTAGTAGTAGATGTGTGTGTGTAGTAGTGTGTAGTAGTATGAGAGAGAGAGAGAGAGAGAGAGAGAGAAATAAGTATACACAGTGCACCCACATATAGTATGTAAACACAAACTTTTATTTTGGATGCGATTAATCGGTCTGACAGCCCTATATATATACATACATACATATTTGTAAATGCATGTCTGGTATATTCCACTTTTAAATGCTTTTTATTGTCACTTAAGGTTCTGCTATGAACGTAAGTGTAGAATTTACAGGAAGAGGCAGTTACACATGTGTCTGATGTGTCCGAGATATTAATGCAGCATAATAAGGTATTTTTCCGTGCAAAATTGACACTAAATGTTGTATCTGCGAAGGGGATTATGTCCGACAGTGGGTTCCAGAGCTTGGAGGTATTAAAGGTGGGGACGTGCACGCCATGGACCCTCAGGCAACTCGGCACTCTCACACGTGAACGTTTTGCTCAACGAACACATACCCTCTCGCCATCGTCATCGGCACCAGAGTGGAGCCGCCATGTCAACAACAAATCAGTAAGATTATTAACAACTGAGTATTATTGACTATTGGGGGGGGGAAAGCAACACAATATATTTGTGGTTTCTTTTTCAGTCTGGTCCATCGTCAGCAAAAGGGAAGAGGGGCTCATCTCACACACCAAGACAACACAAAGACAGAGGCATTGACTTCTACTTCTCCAAGAAAAAGGATTTCTGAGGATGAGATGTTGTGGATTGGTGCTTTTTCTTGAGCTGCATCACAGAGTAGTAAGGCATCTGCTCAGGGTTACAGACTGAAATGAGGAAGGGGAAATGGAAAAAAATGGTGTGGTTTTGTGTTTCTCTTTTCCGAATCTGTTTTCACATGCAGATACAGAAACTGCTGCTCACATTTTAAGGACATTATGACAAACTGTAGCTTTTCATGTGTTTTTATATATTGGATACAATATTGTATTTTTGGTTGTTTTCATAAATTCTGCAAATGTCCTGGTTTAGTCCAGTGTGTTGAAAAGTTATACACACTGGTATAATAGTTATAATTTTGAGGTGAGTTTTGCATTTTGCCAGCGATTTATTGTAAATTATAGACAAACTGTGAAAGGGGTTGAATAATGTGCACATTCATAATATTTTCTTCGGAAATAGGAAGTGAGAAGGGCCAACTGTTTCAGTTTGGTTTTGAAAAGCTAGGGAAAAGGCTGTAAGACAGCTGTGTGCTATCATTACTAGTCTGAGTACTAAATAAAAAGTACTGTCTGCAATAGTTTTCCTGCATCTTTTATTGTAACTCTTTCCTTTCGAGGTATGAAATATCAAGGACTTTTAATGGGGCTACTTCATTTCGCCGTGAAAAAAAATATAATATTCTAAAGTGGTCATTTTTGCTGTTATGGTTTGGTTTATCATCACATGACAACAAATTTGATTCCTGCATGTTGTTTTTGAACCACTGAAAACTAAATTGTTTTGCTTCTTTCTTTTTTGTAAATAATTATGCCAATATTTCTTTTTTCAAGACGTTCACAGCTTGAACTAAAGTGTTTTTAGTGACACTCTTCTAACACTTGACCACATTCATTTACCTTAATTATCTCTGTTTGGATAATTCTCTGTTAAGTATTCTCTAAATGCTGTCTAAATTATAATAATAATATATTTAACAATAAATTGATACGTATTAGACAAGTATTTACCTAATATTCAATACATTGAACCAAAACGCTCATGGAAAGTAGACCATTTGAAGCCTTTTTCTCTACAACTTTTCAGCGGAAATGTTGCGGAAATTGTCCATATTTGGCGTTTAGCGCTGTGCCATTCTTAGCAGACCTGAGATCAGTTTTTTGCTAATTTCTCTACGATGCTCGAGTCTAACAGCCGATCCTGAAACAGTCGATCCTCCATTGTTTCCGTAAACTTTGCACGGTCATGAATCCTTTGGCTGTACGTTATTGCGTCATTTCTCTGACGTTTTCTAGTTTTGCGAACATTTCCTGAATCTTCTCTTGGATTAAACAACATGTGTTGTTGTTCAGTGTTCTGTACTGCGTAGCATTTATTCTGCACATTTTTATTTTCTTCAGTTTATCGCTATCTTCAGTAAATGACACCTGAAGATATTTAGCTTATAACAATCTCCAGTGGATAACGGTGAGAAGTTGCCCGTCAATATGGCATAGAAGTTCCAAGCGTAAAGCCATGGATGAGAGAATACCAAGTAACAGCTTTAAACTGCAATTTCCGAAACTGGGACTGAGTTCAAAATCCCCAAAACACGGTGGCAGCTGACTGGAGGACAGTCGCCGAAATGATGGACTATACCTACCTAGAATCAAAACTCCCTAGAAAAGAGACTATCCCTTTGAAAAGGTTTTAACGGAGTGGGAAACTCGTCCTAGGCCACTGTAGCAAATTTACTGTCGATTTTAGAAAAAGCGGAAAAGGAAAGATGTTATATCAGATTCAAGAGACTACAGGGATCTTCCATATTATTTTATGTGACATAGCCTGTATTAATAAACAATACATATTTACCATTATGTACTGGTTGCGTACTAACGTCAATAATTAAAAATATATCATAAAAATATTGACAATTATTATCTGATAATTAAACTAGTTTGCTACTGATATTAATAAAAATAAAAGTGCTCTATTTAGTAAATTTATTATTAAATATTAGTATTGTTGTTCTTGTTTTATATTCTTTGCTACAGCCTATAAGTAGAAAAAAAACTAAATAAAGGTTCTTGTTAATTGGTAATTCTTGTCTACTTAAATAAAAGGGTTAGTTCACCCTCAAATAAAATGTATCCCATTAATTTATTAACCCTATATCCTATCCTATATGTATATGACTTTCTTCTTTCAGCTTATATATTGATGTTATTATGGTAACAAACATTATTACATGACATCTTTTATACACATGTCTCAAACACCACCAATTGAGAAAAGTATAAAAGACTGCTATTAAACATGCAATGTCATTGATTATTTTGGACAAGAAATGAAGTGTTATTGTATCTTGTTGGTGTTTCGGAACGATGATGATGACTGCAGGAAGTATTTGGAAAGACAACTGAGGAAGCCCGTCCAGGTTCCAGTGGTGGACAGCTGCGGGCCCGCGCACAAAGGAGCGAGAAGGAATCACGCTGTATGATGATCCACAAGGTGAGTTTTTTTCCTTGTTCAGTCTGAAGAATTCACTGTGGATTTAGTTGTTTATTTCAGTTTAGACAATGATTTCAGTTGGTAATCATTGTCTTCATTGTCAACAGGACTAACACCGGAGACCTTTGATGCCTTCATCTGCTATTGTCAGAATGACTTCCAGTTTGTCCATGAGATGATCAAACAGTTGGAACAACTGAATACAACCTGAAGCTGTGTGCATTTGACCAGAGACGTCCTTCCTGGCACTGTGTGTGGACCATTGCCAGTGAGCTCATAGAAAAAGGTCAGTTTGAGTGTTATCTTTCATCAAATGCTACACACACACACACACACAACTGATGCATTTTACAAAACTTTTAACTGTAATTTTTAGCTGTAATATTTCTAAAAACTGAATATCAATTCTTCAAGAGATATCGTACATGTCTGTGATGACTTTCAGTATTTTTTATTTGTTTTAACTAAAATTGCAATATATATTATGCAGGATTTATTGTTTATTAGCCTCTAACATAGTTCTCAATAATTAGTGAATCAGTATTTGCTGTAATTCATATTTGACATGCCTCAGTCATATTAATTCATATTGTAACTTGTATTCAGGGTTTTAATCAATTGCAGTGTTTGGAATAAAAACAATGTTCATAGTGTAAAACAGGATGTGGTGGTAATTTTGATGATATCTGCACAAGATGCTGCTACTTCATAATGTAGTCTGCATTTAGCCTTTGCCCAGGCAGAATGTTTAATATTCATTTAGAATCATTACTGTTTGATTGTCATTCAGTAATGTCAATTAGCCAAAGTGTTTTTAAGGATTAAATAGATTTTTAGCATTTACATGAAATCCTGCATCAGCAGAAACCTGAGTATTTTTGCAATCTTTATGCCTTCACCCCATATCCCCCTGATACCAGAGATTTATTATTTTTTGACTGAAAAAAATCCTTCAGATCATCCCCCTTTCAAAATCAGTTTCTTTGAATGAGTCCTTTAAGATTAACAATCAGAGTAGAATGGCTTGTTCTGCATGTCCTGACTGCTCATAAAATGTGGATTTATCACAGAATGAAACATACGTCAGCCATCTTTTCTGGAAGCTAGCCAGGAGGCTTCGTTTGGTGGATAAAGTGAATAAGAAGGGTTACCATTCTCTTTTCCGTAGATGTTCTGCCCTTTAATGTTTGGGATTTCACAACTTTACCAAAAACTTCAAATTGTTTCTGTATTTAGAGAAAAAAAATGCCGGGACTTCAATCATTCAATATGTGTGAACTTTAAAACAATTTACATTTTTTAAGATTTCATTTTTATAAATAATGCTCCATATGGTTTTATATCACAACTTTATAGTGATCTGTCGATTTTGTTATGGCCAATATGAATTCGTGGAATTAAAGGAAAGAGTACATTGAAAGACCTGGTGCACCAATAAAGCATTAATTTATGTCTAAACGAATGACAATATAATATTAATTAAAGTGTGAAAACTACAAAGTGAAGATCATTTAAGTATTCATTAAAGTTTACGCTCATATTAGAATCAATTATAAAATGGTTAGGTTACGATATTAGTTGATACATGAATTGCTAGGTCAATTAAATATGTAATTTGTGCATTAATTCATAAATAACTCTATTCCTTTTAAGTGAATAAAGTGTTAATCTGAATATGCAATTATGAAAATGAGCCTTAACCTTGACATATTTAACATTTAATAAATATATATGAACAGGTACACTATATGCATTATACATCATTAAAATTACCTAATTGTTAGTGTAATTTGATGTGCAAAATTATGAATGATGAGCTAGAATGTTATGTGTGCTGAAGAGAAAGTCATAACATAATGACAACCTTTTTACAAATCATTATAGTTAGAAATGATTGTAATTAAAGCAGTGTACCTGAAGTCCAAGTGCAGAAGCTTTTCACTAATTTGTGATGTTAACAAAATTATTGCGCATTATCATGTTTACATAAAATACGTTATTAATGAAAATCAGCAGTAACAGCAAATATTGAAATTGATACGTTTGGGATTACTTAATCTATTTTTCAGTTATATAATTTTTATTGTTGCTGATGATAAATCTTATTCATGAAGCAAGATGTAACCTAAGCCTTACGCTCT
>JAQIUQ010005441.1:0-117439 GCA_030378365.1 Hybognathus amarus
CCGCGCACTAAATTCAGTTACATATTGCTAGAAAAGTCCAAATAGCAGCAAACAGTAAAAACCGTCCATAAACCTAAAGAACAAAAGGAATTCAATAATCAATATAATATTTTCCAAGGGGGTTATAAGCAAAAATGCCTTTAGAACATTAAATTATTTAAGAGATGCGCGAGCTTATGAGATCTTTACAGTGAGTGAGTGTCAATCCAAAAAAAAAATCAACTCATTCAAAATCACGTGTTCAAAGTCTCGTGTGAAGTCAGAACTGCGCCATTGGCTGAAGAATGCTTCGAGGCGTGGCCACTTTTGGGGTGTGCGTGTCGTGGGCGGTGTCCCTCTGACACCCCATTGGCTGCGCTCCCAGCCAATGACGGAGCAGCTGAAGGGAGTGTAGCCCGCTCACGAGACGAGTACTACGACCATTCAGCTCGGAATCTTCGCGCGCTCTGGAACGTTTAGAGCGAATTCTTGGAATTCTTTTTAAACGGATTCGAATTCTCTGCGTTCTACAGGTCATGAAAGCGATTTATCCGTGCACTGGCTGAGGTAGTAGTTTGTGCTGTTGGTTGGGATGTGACATTGCCCGTTATGGAGATGACTGCGCAAGCTACTCCCTTGCCAGTGCTGGTTACACTCTTCCCAAGCTGGAATTCGCTTTAGGATCCAAATCGTCTGGGGAGGGAAATATGTTTTTATGTGAAATGTGTGTTGTGTATTCATAGTTGTGTGCATGTTAAAATTTTTCTGAGAGTTGTAAACGTGTGCTCCATAGTAAGTCTAATTTCAAAATTCAATAAATGTGAATCTTATGAAACACGTTGCTATCGTAAGTGTCTTTTTTTGCTTCTATTAATCTTTGTTTTAGAATGATCGGTTCTTTTTGCCACTGAGTTATGAATTAATGCGGATTGGCCATATGCCCCAGTTTTCTTCAGTTTTTTGTCGAGCACAGCAGAAAAGCAGGTATTACCCTCGGGAACACGACGGGTTGGGTTATTAATTTTAATAGATGCTTGATTTTGCCCTTGGGATGGCTAATACATGTAGGTCATACTCTACTGTTGCTATGAAGAGAGCTGTGACGTGGCTTTTTTCTGCCCACTACCGTAGAATCATCGATCTTGACGTCACGTGGTACCGACCGACACCTGGACGGTTTGGACGACTCAACCTGAGCACGTGCGTCTAGTGTACATGGGTTAATAATTGAATCCTTGTAATGATAATAAAAAAAAGTTCAGTTAAGGTAACTTGCATGTGATGTGTTGAATCATGTGCTCTGATGTCATGAAAGGGTTATCCTCATTTAACCCTCCGTTAAACTATAACTTAGAAATATGACTATGGGGGTGTGCACATGCGTTATCTTGATCTGAATCCTAACATTACAGTTTTGTCCCAAAAATAAGAAGTACTAATATATCATGAACACGTGTATAGTAGGGGGGTTATAAAACAATATTGATAAACACTCATCTGAATTAACATCGCACGTTTGTTAACTGCAACTGTGCAAATTGTTGATTAATCTCTGTAGCTGCATGACTGTTGACCTGGTGCATGTGGAGGTGGTCGCAGTTAACTGGGTTTATTGCGGAAGTACATGATTAGTGTTGATAATGTGCTGACGTCATTCATGCAGTGAATGCAGCACGTAGTGCTCAAAGCCTATGGCAAGCCGTTTTAGCTTTTATTCATTTCCAGGATATGAATTCTTGATATCAACAATTTCTTGATATTAACAATTACATTTTTTGATATCAAGAATTAAATTGTTGATATCAAGAATTAAATTATTGATATCAACAATTACATTCTTGATATCAACAATTCAATTGTTGATATCAAGAATAACATTTTTGATATCAAACATTTTATTCTTGATATCAACAATTGAATTGTTGTTATCAACAATTGTATTTTCACTAGTGAAATGTCACCATAGGCTGCCATTCAAAACTAATTGTTGATATCAAGAATTGATTTCTTACTAGTTGAAATTCCAATTTCACATATCAAAAATACTATTATTACTAGTAAAAACCTTTATTTTTGATATCAAGAATTCAATTGTTACTAGTTGAAATGTCTATTCTTGATATCAACGATTGAATTGCTACTAGTAACAATGTTCATTTTTGATATCAATAATTACATTTTTACTAGTGGCAATTTTAATTTCTGATATCATGAATGGGATTGTTACTAGTAAGAAAGCCATTTTAGATATCTGAAATAATATTGATATCAGAAATACATTTTCAGATATCAAAAATTGTAATTTTTACTAGTAACAATTGAATTGTTGATATCAAGAATAGACATTTTAACTAGTGACAATTTAATTATTGATATCAGGAATTAACATTTTTACTAGTAACAATGTAATTAATGATATCAAAAATGATATTTCTACTAGTAAAAAATCCATTCTTGATATCAACAATTCATTTTAAATGGCAGCCTAAGCCGTTTTAGCTTTTATTCATTTCCATGATATGAATTCTTGATATCAACAATGCCATTTTTTGATATCAAGAATTTAATTGTTGATATCAAGAATTTAATTCTTGATATCAAAAAAGTCTTGATATCAAAAAATGGCATTGTTGATATCAACAATTGAATTGCTGATATCTGTAATTGTATTTTCACTAGTGAAATGTCACCATAGGCTGCCATTCAAAATGAATTTTTGATATCCAGAATTGATTTTTTACTAGTAGAAATATAATTTTTGATATCAATAATTACATTGTTACTAGTAAAAATGTGAATTCCTGATATCAATAATTAAATTGTCACTAGTTGAAATGTCTATTCTTGATATCAACAATTCAATTATTACTAGTAAAAATGACCATTTTTGATATCTGAAAATGTATTTCTGATATCAATATTATTTCAGATATCTAAAATGGCTTTCTTACTAGTAACAATCACATTCATGATATCAGAAATTAACATTGTCACTAGTAAAGATTGAATTATTGATATCAAAAATGAACATTGTTACTAGTAGCAATTCAATTGTGGATATCAAGAATAGACATTTCAACTAGTAACAATTGAATTCTTGATATCAAAAATAAAGGTTTTTACTAGTAATAACTGTATTTTTGATATGTGAAATTGGAATTTAAACTAGTAAGAAATCAATTCTTGATATCAACAATTGGTTTTGAATGGCAGCCTATGGTGACATTTCACTAGTGAAATACAATTGTTGATACAAGAATTCAATTGTTGATATCAAGAATTACATTTATGATATCAAAAATGTAATTATTGATATCAACAATTGAATTCTTGATATCAAAAATGTAATTGTTGATATCAAGAATTTAATTGTTGATATCAATAATTTAATTGTTGATATCAACAAGTAAATTCTTGATATCAAAAAATGTAATTGTTGATATCAAGAATTCATATCCTTGCGAATGATTAAAAGTTATAACGGCTTGCCATACAAAGCCAACCGTGTAAATCTGAGAAAATCCTTCAGTATTTCACTTCTAACCAGGTTCATGACCTCGAGTGCTTTAAAGACGTTCATGTTCGAACAGGGTTCTAGATCCACTGCAAGCGTTTCAAACTCTGAGGAGGTTATTACCTCAGCCTTCATCTGAAAGTTCACATATTTGATAAATGAATGGATCCGCCAATAGCTAAGACAGTTACTTCATCGCTAAGGAAGGTTTTATTCTCAGAGGATGTTCGCCAAAATTACTACATGTAATTAAGCATTTAATTTTTCTTTGTTGGACAGAATCTTTAAGGGGAAATCTTACCAAAAAAAAATGAAAAGCGATTTCTTCTCTTCACTCCCTCAAATCTTGCATGATTTCGTCAACACTAAAAATGTGGTGTAAAAAAAGACCAAATTCCAAATGACTTATTCAGGATGGATAAAGCAATTTTACGTTTAAAAGACGTTCTGATGGCCGCCGAAACACAGCCCTGATGAAAAACAAGGCAAAATTTGAGCTGTCAGTGAAACTTTAATAGTTGTTAAACCATTCGCCCAAGAGTACTAGTCATCAATTAGATAATATCAAACATCTCGCAAGTTATTTTGGCAAAAATGACATGTAACCATTTTAAAGGTTATTTTAGCTAGTGTGTTACATAGCTGGACAATATCGGGTCTATAGTTAACCGAGACGGTGAAATGACGGCTATTGACGTGCTGGGATATCAAATGAAACATTATAAGCCATTAAAGTTCTGTTCTGTATTACAGTCTTAAGCTCACATTTAATTTGAGTATTTTTAAACTCATTTTAGTGTTTTTTATGACTTTAAGGTGCAGTGTGTGATTTTTAGCAACATCTAGCGGTTCGGTTGCAAGTTTGCACTAATGGCTCCGCCCACTGCTCACCCCTCCCTTTCGAAGAAGCTACGGTGGCTAAAACTGGGACAAACATCTCGTCAAACAACAGCTGTTACTGTGGCTGAACTGGTTAAAGCGTAAAGCCTTGATTACTCGACGCGTCCGCATGAGCCCAAGGCGCGCGGCAAAAATGACGTGATTGTTACAGCGCGCGCGCCTCCGCATCCCAAAGACACCATTTACTACTTTCTCTGATTTTGAAAACTCTTCGCGATCGACTCTTACAATATCGACGGGTTCAGTGATTCCTGTAACGTTACTGTTTTACGGTCAATAGCCATGTTTCCATCGACACGTTTTTATCCGAATTAAGTGAGATTGGATGAAAAATGCCTTATGGAAACAGTAAAATTCGATGAAATTTCATGAAAATCGACTCAAATGAAATACGATCGGTCTCAATCGGATTTTCTCTTATCGTTATACGGCTAATGCGATAAAAGCTGATGGAAACGTCATTTGCCGAATAAATAATGAATTGCGATTAAGTTTTAGTCCCTTTCATGGTTGCAACACGCCAGAAGACGAGTTCATTTCCAGCCAGTCTGTTTGCGCGCACATGGCGGATGTCAACAAAGACAGATGTAAGTGGACAAAGCAAAAAGATGCTTCAACCAAAGGGTTAACCGAGAACTGATGGAGCGCTGTCGTTCCCACACCACAGTCACCTCCGCTGTCGTCGGGCATTTACGTGCATCGGCATCATCATAGCAATGTTTATAGCGTCGTTGTTTTCTTAGGTTAGTTTTGCTTGTTTTTACGCGGCTTTATTTCTTGTTAACGGACTGCGGCGCTGCTAGTATAGCTGCTACACCGTTGCCATGGACGCAGTTCAGAGACGGAACAGACTATTTTCTTTAGCAGAAGCAATACTCGTTTTTAAATCAATAAACTCGTTTTTAAGTCAATATTTTGTGTCAAATTATTTATTTATTTTGGTTGATTTATATGTAATAAGCAGGATAATATATAGCGTGGCGGTCGTTATACCGAATACAACCCCTTCAGGCTAACAACCGCCTCACATATACATTATGCCATTCATATGTCGCTATCAGCTGGCACATAAGCATTGCTTCAACTCGTGAAATATATTGATCATTTGTTGGTAGATGGCGCGAATCCGTTTTGTCTAACAAAACTTTGTTCGCAAAAGTTTGTTGAATGTTGTTCGATTCAGTGCGAAAATGAATGGAAACACCTTAAAATGTCTCAAATCAATATCGATATACCAATTTGATCGCAAAACAGCATGTGACGTTGGATGGAAACACACTTTCACCAGATTTATTTAACCGAAAACTGAGTTTTTTAACCGAACTTCAGATGATTCGACAACTACATATTTTACACCACTCACCAGGGAAAAGCCACTACTCACTGTGTTTATGTCTTCCAGCGTTCTGCTGCTTCTCTTTCAGGGTAGTGACGAAACGCACTCTGTACGCGCTGTGTGTTCGCTGTTCGGCTACGGTAGAAAGAGTGACGTCACGTTATGGCGACCTTCATAGAAGGGGATTCCCCGGTTATGGAGATATAAATGTCTCATTCTGTCTCAAGGTAATAAAAACATTACGCTTTATTAAGTAATTTCTTTATACACCACTGAAAACATAGTTATGGATGTCATACTGCATTTCTGTTAATAGATACTAAACTTTTTTACACATTGCACCTTTAATGATCAACATCAAAGACTGCGGCTATCCTTCACCTAATTGGTTTCATAATTTGCACTGCCTTAAAAGTTCATTAAAACCATAAAAGTAGACTCTTGTTAAATCACATGATCAATTATGGTCCGTTTCTCACCAAAAGTAAATCATTACTCACTGAAAATCTCCAGTTTACAAATTTGCCGCTTGAAAAATGCAACACAGTTTTAAAGAGCCAATCAGTTTGAAGCCATGGTCAATAATGACAACACGTTTGGTTTGGTGTGAACCTACGACTTTATTCTTTTAACAACTCTGGATTCTTTTTAATTTTACACAGGGAGTACATCATTTGGGTGAACATATGAAATTATTCCTGTTATTTTAGAAACATCTTAAGTGATTTTTTTATTAAAAATCTGTTGGCCGTTTCAATAAGCATTAATGGAGCCACATAAGCAGTGTATGAATCATTGTTGCAGTGCATGTGTGTGCACTTCCCAGAATGTGCCTTTAGTAAGCATGTGATGCCCTTGCAGTGCCGTCCACCCACACAAACGACTGCGCTAAAGTGTTAGAGAGCTACACACACACACACACACACACAGCTGAATCTGGCCAAATTAGTCTTGTTTTGGTCACACTCAGGTTGTGCTGACCAGATGGCCACTCTCTTGGGGAGTGTGTATATGTGTGTTTGCACATTATATGTGTGTGTGTGTGTATACGAAAGCCTTTCCAAATGTTCACAGCGGGTTTGTGCTGTAGAAGAGGAAGGTGCCACTGTGAACATGATGTAGCGCCAGCCAGCCCTCCGCAAACCTCCACACGGGAGCCCTGAAGAACAGATTGCAGGTAGGTGTTAATTCACTGTACAGAAATCAAAGGTAAAGCTCGCTGAACAAAACACTTCTCCACTGACACATCCTTACTGAGTGGAAGATCGAGTTTAGCTATTGCACATATACAGCGCACGAGAGAAACAAAACAGCACTGGTTTTTAGTCAAATACTGCACGTACAAACAACAGCCAGAATTGCTTTGATTTTTTTCCAAAGAACCGCAAACTAAACATCCAAAGGATAAATGAATATCCTGAAAGGACAAACAAAACACGCTTGTTTCCGCCTAGCTGCCAGATGAGAGCGGATAAACAAACTGCGGTGGGTGCGCATCTGTCCACGAGAGCCTCAAAGAGCCGGACGACTCCTTTAGTCAATGTGCAGAGTTAGAACTTATATACTGATCCCATCATCCCACGCACGGAGGTCGGGAACGCTGACGTGGGTCTTCAAAGTCAGTAGATGTTGACTTTCAAGTCTTAAAAGCAAATGTCCGTGTTGTAAATGAGCTCAAACGCAGAGCGAGTTCCACAAACTCCAGCAAAGACGCTGTGTGGGCATCCGAGCGTTGCGTTCGAGACGGGTTCAGTCCCATTCGGTAGGAGCCCTGCCTCCTGATTGGTCAGCTCGGCTGAGGCCCTTTACGGTTCATTAGGGAATTATGAAGACCGAGATGTCATCTCCAGAGCCCAGCCGGTCTCCGTCGATTCTCCATCCTCGGTCCCTCAAGACTCCCCTGGCCTTCATCACCAGGTCTTGAGCTGCCATAGTGTACCTGAAACACAACAAAGGTCAGTCTTTCACAATTAAAGGGATAGTTCACCCAAATCGGCCTATCAATCACCATTTACTCAGGTTCTTAATAGAACCATCAATGCCTTTATATTCCACAAAATGTTTAGAATGTTCACTGAAAGAAACGATTCTTCCATGACATCACTTTATTTTTCATAAGCGCAAGTTTCATCATCTCATATTAAAAGCCAAACCTCATTCTCTCCTATGTTAACCTGTGTTATGCTCTCTTGTGTCTTGAGTAGGTAGTTGATACTCAACCAAAACCGAGGAACCTGCCTGTGCTGGTCATCAGGGTCACAGTTTCCAAGGAAACCAGACACCGCCTCTGCCACTTCCTGATTGGACAACACATCCCAGAGTCCATCTGTCGCCAGCACCATGACATCATCAGCGCCGTGCTCGTGCTGAGACAGGTTGTACACCTTCACCTGTAGAAATGACACAACCATTAATGAATCCCACTTTCATGCGCCAATAATTAGTAAATCAGTGAATTTATGTTATTGTGCTTGACAACTGAAACACCCCACAAGTTAACTCGTGGGGCCATTTAACTTAACAGAATAAGTTTTACTCTTCAGTGCGTGTTAGCTGGAGTCGCAGACTCTTCACTGAGACGGAGACTTACTGCATTCACACAATACAGCAATGAGGAAAATCATTCACAGATGTTTTCTTAATTCTGTGATTTATTTCAATTATATTATTAAGTATAACATATCTAATATAATTATTAATTATAATTATATACATTCTTTAATGAAAACGTGTCAAAAATTGTTTATTTAACGTGGATGAATGAATACATTTATTTAATATTTAAATAATAAATCCATTTAGTTATCTATGTATTTGTTTTATATATATATATATTACATAATACAATATTATATAATATATAATATGCACATTTAATGTATTTTAAATTAATGCATTTTATTATTACATTTTACAATTATTTTTAATCTTTTAATTTATTATTATTATAATTAAATTGAACATTATTTTAATAATTTAATACATTTTCATATATACATTTAATTAATTTCTTTTTAATAAATGTATTATATTATCTATACATTGTTTTATTTAAAATATATTTTAGAAATTTGAATAGCTCAAAATGATAGATACTTTTTATAAATTAATCAATTTTTCATATAAATATATATAATTAAAATATTTAAAAATCAAATAACATGTATTCATTTGTAAAAATGTATTATAGGGTTATATTGTGTTGTTTTATTATAGGGTTAATATATATATAACAAATATAGAAAGATAGACAGATGGATATAAATCATATTGGATGTCAGTGTCTGGTTGTCCTTGTGACTCATTCTCGACCTTTGACCCAGTGTGTGTGTGCAACAGACAGGAGACGAGCGACTCGATCTCACCAGAGCACAGCTGACTGAGTTCCACACGAGGCACAAGCATATAACGGGTGAAAAGTGCATCGAGGAGGAGGAGGAGGAATGAAGAAAAACAGATCAAAGAGAAGCGGAGGGAGAGAGTTGCAGACGGCGGGACGAACCGTGGATGAACTTTACACAGCGTGTGAATTAAAGATCAAGAGAGCTTCAGAAGATTTGAGGAGAGGAGAGACTCGTGTCACTGGAGGATCTGCCGCTTTAACTCATAAACACGAGCACAACTGTGCCTGAGGTACTGATGTACAGCACATTCTCTCCATATCTGAGCTTATGTCACGTATAGAAACATTAATGAGCAAACGTCCGCAACGGATGGGACTATCAGAGCACGTTTATATCAGTAGATGCTGATTCAAAAAAACATGGTAATACCATGTAAATTCGCATCCAAAAACATTGTAATGCCATGGTAAATGTCCACAGTATGGTAATCCCATGTTACCATATGCAAAATAATAACATAATATCATATCAAGGTCCTAACAAGTATTACCATGTTACACAATCAACAAAACATGATATTATCTTAGCCTTTCCAAAATCATCATAATACCATGGTAAATATCCCCAAACAACATCAAGCAATTCAAAATAAACAGTAATACAATGGCTCTTTTTTTCAAAATAGAAATAGGTAAAATCATAGTAACATATTCCAAAACACAGTAATATCATGGTACTCTTTACAAACAAAAATTTACAATTTATATAATACTTTTAATACTTTTTTCTTTTTTTTGTCATTTTGTTGTTTGTCTATATAGTTTTTATTTCATTTTATTATTTATTTTATGTTAGTTATATTAGTACTTCAACTTGAACTAAATGAAAATGAGAAATGTTGTAGCTGACAATAAGCTACATTTTATATATATTTTGATGCAGTTAATGTTTATTTTGTTTCAAGTCATGAACATTTTTATTTAATGATAATAACCCTGACACACTCTAGCATTATATTAAAAACAGTAACACAAGAATACAGTAAAAATATGATAAAACGATGGTGCCATGTCCAAAAAGATCAATACCGTGGTCTTTCTTAACTAGTGAAGTTATGAAGTCATCTGGAGTGTGTGTATGTGTGTAAGGTGTGTACAAACCTCAGGAGAACACAAGAGGAAGGGTTTGATAGCGATGTCAGAGTCGTGAACCTTCAGGTCGTGATCGCCAAGTCCTCGAAGTGATGCCGATGGTGGCCAGAACACGAGCCTGAGCGACACACACACACACACACACAACCCGTTTACTTCTCCAATCTGCTGTATTTCCTGGTCAAACTAAAGAGTGTCTCTACACTCCTAAAGATAAAGCTTCTTTATTGGCTTTATTGGATCCATGAACAAACGTAAGGTTTTATACTGGAAAAACGTTCTTTAGATTTTTAAATCTTTCTTAAAGGGATACTTCACCTATGGAAAGATAAATGTGTATTTAAAATGGGTCATTTATGTAGAAATGTAAAATAATTTTTTAATTTGGAGCTTTCTAGACTTCGTAAAGCCAGAAAATGTATTTTTGGCTTATGTGGATGAAAGACAACAACTCCCAGAATGCACTTGCTTCGCTGCCCTGAGGAAGCCAAGCCTACCGGTAACAGAGCGCAGTCGTTAAACAACAAGTCTAGGCTACTAGTGAGTCTCTGTGATGAGTCTGC
Source organism: Hybognathus amarus (assembly GCA_030378365.1). Classification (NCBI taxonomy): domain Eukaryota; kingdom Metazoa; phylum Chordata; class Actinopteri; order Cypriniformes; family Leuciscidae; genus Hybognathus; species Hybognathus amarus. Next base: position 10,788 of record JAQIUQ010005441.1, read on the forward strand.
CCGAAAATGTGTTTCAGGATCGATAAATCATTCGTCTCATTGTAGTCTTGAGTTTCTTCAGAGAATGAACATGTCATCATATTCCTCATTATAATAATTCATACGTAGAATAAAGGGGCGGGACCATGCAGTACATTTAACATTTACCATCCCACGTAGCATTTATGCCATTATAAATATCTCAATATCTGTTTTTTTTTGTCCGAAAAAATAAGTTTCTCCAATCTTCTTGAAACTCTGGATTCTGATAGAGGGCCATGGGACTTAGACCTGAGTGAAAAATGGAGGCTCTAGACCCTTCCAGAGCTGAGATATTGGGGTAATTATAATGGCATACAGAGCTGAGATATTGGGATAATTATAATGGCATAAATGCTACGTGAGATCTCAATATCTCAGCTCTGGGAAGGGTTTAGAGCCTCCATTTTGCACTCAGGACTAAGTCACATGGCCCTCTATCAGAATCCAGAGTTTCAAGAAGATCAGAGCAAGTCAAAATTTTGACTCCCCAAAAAAAATGACAGTGGTACCCCTTATGTTTTTTTTTTGTGCGAAAAAATAATTTTCTCCAATCTTCTTGAAACTCTGCATTCTGATAGATTGCCATGGGACTTAGACCTGAGTGCAAAAATGGAGGCTCTAGACCCTTCCAGAGCTGACATATTGGGATAATTATAATGGCATACAGAGCTGAGATGTTAGAATAATTATAATGGCATAAATGCTACGTGAGATCTCAATATCTCAGCTCTGGAAGGGTCTAGAGCCTCCATTTTTGCACTCAGATCTAAGTCCCATGGCCCTCTATCAGAATCCAGAGTTTCAAGAAGATCAGAGCAACTCAAAATTTTGACCCAAAAAAAACGACAGGTGTACCCCTAATGTTTATTTTTTGTGTGAGAAAAAATAATTTTCTCCAATCTTCTTGAAACTCTGGATTCTGATAGAGGGCCATGGGACTTAGACCTGAGTGCAAAATGGAGGCTCTAGACCCTTCCAGAGCTGAGATATTGGGGTAATTATAATGGCATACAGAGCTGAGATATTGGGATAATTATAATGGCATAAATGCTACGATGAGATCTCAATATCTCAGCTCTGGAAGGGTCTAGAGCCTCCATTTTTGCACTCAGGACTAAGTCCCATGGCTCTCTATCAGAATCCAGAGTTTCAAGAAGATCAGAGCAACTTAAAATTTTGACCCCCCCAAAAAAACGACAGTGGTACCCCTTATGTTTTTTTTTTTTGTGCGAAAAATAATTTTCTCCAATCTTCTTGAAACTCTGGATTCTGATAGAGGGCCATGGGACTTAGACCTGAGTGCAAAAATGGAGGCTCTAGACCCTTCCAGAGCTGAGATATTGGGATAATTATAATGGCATACAGAGCTGAGATATTGGGATAATTATAATGGCATAAATGCTACGTGAGATCTCAATATCTCAGCTCTGGAAGGGTCTACAGCCTCCATTTTTGCACTCAGGACTAAGTCCCATGGCCCTCTATCAGAATCCAGAGTTTCAAGAAGATCAGAGCAACTCAAAATTTTGACCCAAAAAAAAAACGACAGTGGTACCCCTTATGGTTTTTTTTTTGTGCGAAAATAATTTTCTCCAATCTTCTTGAAACTCTGGATTCTGATAGAGGGCCATGGGACTTAGACCTGAGTGCAAAAATGGAGGCTCTAGACCCTTCCAGAGCTGAGATATTGGGATAATTATGATGGCATACAGAGCTGAGATATTGGGATAATTATAATGGCATAAATGCTATGTGAGATCTCAATATCTCAGCTCTGGAAGGGTCTAGAGCCTCCATTTTTGCACTCAGGACTAAGTCCCATGGCCCTCTATCAGAATCCAGAGCTTTAAGAAGATCAAAGCAACTCAAAATTTTGACCCCAAAAAAAAACCACAGTGGTACCCCTTATGTTTTTTTTTTTTTTTTTTTGCGAAAAAATAATTTTCTCCAATCTTCTTGAAACTCTGGATTCTGATAGAGGGCCATGGGACTTAGACCTGAGTGCAAAAATGGAGGCTCTAGACCCTTCCAGAGCTGAGATATTGGGATAATTATAATGGCATACAGAGCTGAGATATTGGGATAATTATAATGGCATAAATGCTACGTGAGATCTCAATATCTCAGCTCTGGAAGGGTCTACAGCCTCCATTTTTGCACTCAGGACTAAGTCCCATGGCCCTCTATCAGAATCCAGAGTTTCAAGAAGATCAGAGCAACTCAAAATTTTGACCCAAAAAAAAAACCGACAGTGGTACCCCTTATGTTTTTTTTTTTTTTGTGCGAAAATAATTTTCTCCAATCTTCTTAAAACTCTGGATTCTGATAGAGGGCCATGGGACTTAGACCTGAGTGCAAAAATGGAGGCTCTAGACCCTTCCAGAGCTGAGATATTGGGATAATTATGATGGCATACAGAGCTGAGATATTGGGATAATTATAATGGCATAAATGCTATGTGAGATCTCAATATCTCAGCTCTGGAAGGGTCTAGAGCCTCCATTTTTGCACTCAGGATCTAAGTCCCATGGCCCTCTATCAGAATCCAGAGTTTTAAGAAGATCAAAGCAACTCAAAATTTTGACCCACAAAAAAAACCGACAGTGGTACCCCTTATGTTTTTTTTTTTTGTGCGAAAAAAATTTTCTCCGATCTTCTTGAAACTCTGGATTCTGATAGAGGGCCATGGGACTTAGATCTGAGTGCAAAAATGGAGGCTCTAGACCCTTCCAGAGCTGAGATATTGAGATTTCACCGTAGCATTTATGCCATTGTAAATATCTCAATATCTCAGCTCTGTATGCCATTATAAATATCTAAATATCTCAGCTCTGGAAGGGTCTAGAGCCTCCATTTTTGCACTCAGATCTAAGTCCCATGGCCCTCTATCAGAATCCAGAGTTTCAAGAAAATCAAAATTTTGACCCGAAAAAAAAAACGACAGTGGTACCCCTTACGTTTTTTTTTCGGGTCAAAATTTTGATTTTCTTGAAACTCTGGATTCTGATAGAGGGCCATGTGACTTAGATCTGAGTGCAAAAATGGAGGCTCTAGACCCTTCCAGAGCTGAGATATTTAGATATTTATAATGGCATACAGAGCTGAGATATTGAGATATTTACAATGGCATAAATGCTACGTGAAATCTCAATATCTCAGCTCTGGAAGGGTCTAGAGCCTCCATTTTTGCACTCAGATCTAAGTCACATGGCCCTCTATCAGAATCCAGAGTTTCAAGAAAATCAAAATTTTGACCCGAAAAAAAAACGTAAGGGGGACCACTGTCGTTTTTTTTTGGGTCAAAATTTTGATTTTCTTGAAACTCTGGATTCTGATAGAGGGCCATGGGACTTAGATCTGAGTGCAAAAATGGAGGCTCTAGACCCTTCCAGAGCTGAGATATTGAGATCTCACGTAGCATTTATGCCATTGTAAATATCTCAATATCTCAGCTCTGTATGCCATTATAAATATCTAAATATCTCAGCTCTGGAAGGGTCTAGAGCCTCCATTTCTGCACTCAGATCTAAGTCACATGGCCCTCTATCAGAATCCAGAGTTTCAAGAAAATCAAAATTTTGACCCGAAAAAAAATCGACAGTGGTACCCCTGTACGTTTTTTTTTTCGGGTCAAAATTTTGATTTTCTTGAAACTCTGGATTCTGATAGAGGGCCATGTGACTTAGATCTGAGTGCAAAAATGGAGGCTCTAGAACCTTCCAGAGCTGAGATATTGAGATCTCACGTAGCATTTATGCCATTGTAAATATCTCAATATCTCAGCTCTGTATGCCATTATAAATATCTCAAATATCTCAGCTCTGGAAGGGTCTAGAGCCTCCATTTTTGCACTCAGATCTAAGTCACATGGCCCTCTATCAGAATCCAGAGTTTCAAGAAATCAAAATTTTGACCCGAAAAAAAACGACAGTGGTACCCCTTACGTTTTTTTTTCGGGTCAAAATTTTGATTTTCTTGAAACTCTGGATTCTGATAGAGGGCCATGTGACTTAGATCTGAGTGCAAAAATGGAGGCTCAGAACCTTCCAGAGCTGAGATATTGAGAATCTATAATGGCATAGCACAGCTGAGATATTGAGATATTTACAATGGCATGAATGCCATTATGAATATCTAAATATCTCAGCTCTGGAAGGTTCTGAGCCTCCATTTTTGCACTCAGATCTAAGTCACATGGCCCTCTATCAGAATCCAGAGTTTCAAGAAAATCAAAATTTTGACCCAGAAAAAAAACGTAAGGGGTACCACTGTCGTTTTTTTTCGGGTCAAAATTTTGATTTTCTTGAAACTCTGGATTCTGATAGAGGGCCATGTGACTTAGATCTGAGTGCAAAAATGGAGGCTCTAGACCCTTCCAGAGCTGAGATATTTAGATATTTATAATGGCATACAGAGCTGAGATATTGAGATATTTACAATGGCATAAATGCTACGATGAGATCTCAATATCTCAGCTCTGGAAGGTTCTAGAGCCTCCATTTTTGCACTCAGATCTAAGTCACATGGCCCTCTATCAGAATCCAGAGTTTCAAGAAAATCAAAATTTTGACCCGAAAAAAAAAACGTACAGGGGTACCACTGTACGATTTTTTTTTCGGGTCAAAATTTTGATTTTCTTGAAACTCTGGATTCTGATAGAGGGCCATGTGACTTAGATCTGAGTGCAAAAATGGAGGCTCTAGACCCTTCCAGAGCTGAGATATTTAGATATTTATAATGGCATACAGAGCTGAGATATTGAGATATTTACAATGGCATAAATGCTACGTGAGATCTCAATATCTCAGCTCTGGAAGGGTCTAGAGCCTCCATTTTTGCACTCAGGTCTAAGTCCCATGGCCCTCTATCAGAATCCAGAGTTTCAAGAAAATCAAAATTCTGACCCAAAAAAAAAAACGACAGTGGTCCCCCTTACGTTTTTTTTTTCGGGTCAAAATTTTGATTTTCTTGAAACTCTGGATTCTGATAGAGGGCCATGTGACTTAGATCTGAGTGCAAAAATGGAGGCTCTAGACCCTTCCAGAGCTGAGATATTGAGATTTCACGTAGCATTTATGCCATTGTAAATATCTCAATATCTCAGCTCTGTATGCCATTATAAATATCTAAATATCTCAGCTCTGGAAGGGTCTAGAGCCTCCATTTTTGCACTCAGATCTAAGTCACATGGCCCTCTATCAGAATCCAGAGTTTCAAGAAAATCAAAATTTTGACCCGAAAAAAAAAACGTAAGGGGTACCACTGTCGTTTTTTTTTCGGGTCAAAATTTAGATTTTCTTGAAACTCTGGATTCTGATAGAGGGCCATGGGACTTAGATCTGAGTGCAAAAATGGAGGCTCTAGACCCTTCCAGAGCTGAGATATTTAGATATTTATAATGGCATACAGAGCTGAGATATTGAGATATTTACAATGGCATAAATGCTACGTGAAATCTCAATATCTCAGCTCTGGAAGCGTCTAGAGCCTCCATTTTTGCACTCAGATCTAAGTCCCATGGCCCTCTATCAGAATCCAGAGTTTCAAGAAGATTGGAGAAAATTATTTTTTCGCAAAAAAAAAAAAAAACATAAGGGGTACCACTGTGGTTTTTTTTGGGGGTCAAAATTTTGAGTTGCTTTGATCTTCTTAAAACTCTGGATTCTGATAGAGGGCCATGGGACTTAGTCCTCAGTGCAAAAATGGAGGCTCTAGACCCTTCCAGAGCTGAGATATTGAGATCTCACATAGCATTTATGCCATTATAATTATCCCAATATCTCAGCTCTGTATGCCATCATAATTATCCCAATATCTCAGCTCTGGAAGGGTCTAGAGCCTCCATTTTTGCACTCAGGTCTAAGTCCCATGGCCCTCTATCAGAATCCAGAGTTTTAAGAAGATTGGAGAAAATTATTTTCGCACAAAAAAAAAAAAAACATAAGGGGTACCACTGTCGGTTTTTTTTTTGGGTCAAAATTTTGAGTTGCTCTGATCTTCTTGAAACTCTGGATTCTGATAGAGGGCCATGGGACTTAGTCCTGAGTGCAAAAATGGAGGCTGTAGACCCTTCCAGAGCTGAGATATTGAGATCTCACGTAGCATTTATGCCATTATAATTATCCCAACATCTCAGCTCTGTATGCCATTATAATTATCCCAATATCTCAGCTCTGGAAGGGTCTAGAGCCTCCATTTTTGCACTCAGGTCTAAGTCCCATGGCCCTCTATCAGAATCCAGAGTTTCAAGAAGATTGGAGAAAATTATTTTTTCGCAAAAAAAAAAAAAAAAAAACATAAGGGGTACCACTGTGGTTTTTTTTGTGGGTCAAAATTTTGAGTTGCTTTGATCTTCTTGAAAGCTCTGGATTCTGATAGAGGGCCATGGGACTTAGTCCTGAGTGCAAAAATGGAGGCTCTAGACCCTTCCAGAGCTGAGATATTGAGATCTCACATAGCATTTATGCCATTATAATTATCCCAATATCTCAGCTCTGTATGCCATCATAATTATCCCAATATCTCAGCTCTGGAAGGGTCTAGAGCCTCCATTTTTGCACTCAGGTCTAAGTCCCATGGCCCTCTATCAGAATCCAGAGTTTCAAGAAGATTGGAGAAAATTATTTTCGCACAAAAAAAAAACCATAAGGGGTACCACTGTCGTTTTTTTTTTTGGGTCAAAATTTTGAGTTGCTCTGATCTTCTTGAAACTCTGGATTCTGATAGAGGGCCATGGGACTTAGTCCTGAGTGCAAAAATGGAGGCTGTAGACCCTTCCAGAGCTGAGATATTGAGATCTCACGTAGCATTTATGCCATTATAATTATCCCAATATCTCAGCTCTGTATGCCATTATAATTATCCCAATATCTCAGCTCTGGAAGGGTCTAGAGCCTCCATTTTTGCACTCAGGTCTAAGTCCCATGGCCCTCTATCAGAATCCAGAGTTTCAAGAAGATTGGAGAAAATTATTTTTCGCACAAAAAAAAAAAACATAAGGGGTACCACTGTCGTTTTTTTGGGGGGGTCAAAATTTTAAGTTGCTCTGATCTTCTTGAAACTCTGGATTCTGATAGAGAGCCATGGGACTTAGTCCTGAGTGCAAAAATGGAGGCTCTAGACCCTTCCAGAGCTGAGATATTGAGATCTCATCGTAGCATTTATGCCATTATAATTATCCCAATATCTCAGCTCTGTATGCCATTATAATTACCCCAATATCTCAGCTCTGGAAGGGTCTAGAGCCTCCATTTTGCACTCAGGTCTAAGTCCCATGGCCCTCTATCAGAATCCAGAGTTTCAAGAAGATTGGAGAAAATTATTTTTTCTCACACAAAAAATAAACATTAGGGGTACACCTGTCGTTTTTTTTTGGGTCAAAATTTTGAGTTGCTCTGATCTTCTTGAAACTCTGGATTCTGATAGAGGGCCATGGGACTTAGATCTGAGTGCAAAAATGGAGGCTCTAGACCCTTCCAGAGCTGAGATATTGAGATCTCACGTAGCATTTATGCCATTATAATTATTCTAACATCTCAGCTCTGTATGCCATTATAATTATCCCAATATGTCAGCTCTGGAAGGGTCTAGAGCCTCCATTTTTGCACTCAGGTCTAAGTCCCATGGCAATCTATCAGAATGCAGAGTTTCAAGAAGATTGGAGAAAATTATTTTTTCGCACAAAAAAAAAACATAAGGGGTACCACTGTCATTTTTTTTGGGGAGTCAAAATTTTGACTTGCTCTGATCTTCTTGAAACTCTGGATTCTGATAGAGGGCCATGTGACTTAGTCCTGAGTGCAAAATGGAGGCTCTAAACCCTTCCAGAGCTGAGATATTGAGATCTCACGTAGCATTTATGCCATTATAATTATCCCAATATCTCAGCTCTGTATGCCATTATAATTACCCCAATATCTCAGCTCTGGAAGGGTCTAGAGCCTCCATTTTTCACTCAGGTCTAAGTCCCATGGCCCTCTATCAGAATCCAGAGTTTCAAGAAGATTGGAGAAACTTATTTTTTCGGACAAAAAAAAACAGATATTGAGATATTTATAATGGCATAAATGCTACGTGGGATGGTAAATGTTAAATGTACTGCATGGTCCCGCCCCTTTATTCTACGTATGAATTATTATAATGAGGAATATGATGACATGTTCATTCTCTGAAGAAACTCAAGACTACAATGAGACGAATGATTTATCGATCCTGAAACACATTTTCGGGCAGACTCATCACAGAGACTCACTAGTAGCCTAGACTTGTTGTTTAACGACTGCGCTCTGTTACCGGTAGGCTTGGCTTCCTCAGGGCAGCGAAGCAAGTGCATTCTGGGAGTTGTTGTCTTTCATCCACATAAGCCAAAAATACATTTTCTGGCTTTACGAAGTCTAGAAAGCTCCAAATTAAAAAATTATTTTACATTTCTACATAAATGACCCATTTTAAATACACATTTATCTTTCCATAGGTGAAGTATCCCTTTAAGAAAGATTTAAAAATCTAAAGAACGTTTTTCCAGTATAAAACCTTACGTTTGTTCATGGATCCAATAAAGCCAATAAAGAAGCTTTATCTTTAGGAGTGTAGAGACACTCTTTAGTTTGACCAGGAAATACAGCAGATTGGAGAAGTAAACGGGTTGTGTGTGTGTGTGTGTGTGTCGCTCAGGCTCGTGTTCTGGCCACCATCGGCATCACTTCGAGGACTTGACGATCACGACCTGAAGGTTCACGACTCTGACATCGCTATCAAACCCTTCCTCTTGTGTTCTCCTGAGGTTTGTACACACCTTACACACATACACACACTCCAGATGACTTCATAACTTCACTAGTTAAGAAAGACCACGGTATTGATCTTTTTGGACATGGCACCATCGTTTTATCATATTTTTACTGTATTCTTGTGTTACTGTTTTTAATATAATGCTAGAGTGTGTCAGGGTTATTATCATTAAATAAAAATGTTCATGACTTGAAACAAAATAAACATTAACTGCATCAAAATATATATAAAATGTAGCTTATTGTCAGCTACAACATTTCTCATTTTCATTTAGTTCAAGTTGAAGTACTAATATAACTAACATAAAATAAATAATAAAATGAAATAAAAACTATATAGACAAACAACAAAATGACAAAAAAAAGAAAAAAGTATTAAAAGTATTATATAAATTGTAAATTTTTGTTTGTAAAGAGTACCATGATATTACTGTGTTTTGGAATATGTTACTATGATTTTACCTATTTCTATTTTGAAAAAAAGAGCCATTGTATTACTGTTTATTTTGAATTGCTTGATGTTGTTTGGGGATATTTACCATGGTATTATGATGATTTTGGAAAGGCTAAGATAATATCATGTTTTGTTGATTGTGTAACATGGTAATACTTGTTAGGACCTTGATATGATATTATGTTATTATTTTGCATATGGTAACATGGGATTACCATACTGTGGACATTTACCATGGCATTACAATGTTTTTGGATGCGAATTTACATGGTATTACCATGTTTTTTTGAATCAGCATCTACTGATATAAACGTGCTCTGATAGTCCCATCCGTTGCGGACGTTTGCTCATTAATGTTTCTATACGTGACATAAGCTCAGATATGGAGAGAATGTGCTGTACATCAGTACCTCAGGCACAGTTGTGCTCGTGTTTATGAGTTAAAGCGGCAGATCCTCCAGTGACACGAGTCTCTCCTCTCCTCAAATCTTCTGAAGCTCTCTTGATCTTTAATTCACACGCTGTGTAAAGTTCATCCACGGTTCGTCCCGCCGTCTGCAACTCTCTCCCTCCGCTTCTCTTTGATCTGTTTTTCTTCATTCCTCCTCCTCCTCCTCGATGCACTTTTCACCCGTTATATGCTTGTGCCTCGTGTGGAACTCAGTCAGCTGTGCTCTGGTGAGATCGAGTCGCTCGTCTCCTGTCTGTTGCACACACACACTGGGTCAAAGGTCGAGAATGAGTCACAAGGACAACCAGACACTGACATCCAATATGATTTATATCCATCTGTCTATCTTTCTATATTTGTTATATATATATTAACCCTATAATAAAACAACACAATATAACCCTATAATACATTTTTACAAATGAATACATGTTATTTGATTTTTAAATATTTTAATTATATATATTTATATGAAAAATTGATTAATTTATAAAAAGTATCTATCATTTTGAGCTATTCAAATTTCTAAAATATATTTTAAATAAAACAATGTATAGATAATATAATACATTTATTAAAAAGAAATTAATTAAATGTATATATGAAAATGTATTAAATTATTAAAATAATGTTCAATTTAATTATAATAATAATAAATTAAAAGATTAAAAATAATTGTAAAATGTAATAATAAAATGCATTAATTTAAAATACATTAAATGTGCATATTATATATTATATAATATTGTATTATGTAATATATATATATATAAAACAAATACATAGATAACTAAATGGATTTATTATTTAAATATTAAATAAATGTATTCATTCATCCACGTTAAATAAACAATTTTTGACACGTTTTCATTAAAGAATGTATATAATTATAATTAATAATTATATTAGATATGTTATACTTAATAATATAATTGAAATAAATCACAGAATTAAGAAAACATCTGTGAATGATTTTCCTCATTGCTGTATTGTGTGAATGCAGTAAGTCTCCGTCTCAGTGAAGAGTCTGCGACTCCAGCTAACACGCACTGAAGAGTAAAACTTATTCTGTTAAGTTAAATGGCCCCACGAGTTAACTTGTGGGGTGTTTCAGTTGTCAAGCACAATAACATAAATTCACTGATTTACTAATTATTGGCGCATGAAAGTGGGATTCATTAATGGTTGTGTCATTTCTACAGGTGAAGGTGTACAACCTGTCTCAGCACGAGCACGGCGCTGATGATGTCATGGTGCTGGCGACAGATGGACTCTGGGATGTGTTGTCCAATCAGGAAGTGGCAGAGGCGGTGTCTGGTTTCCTTGGAAACTGTGACCCTGATGACCAGCACAGGCAGGTTCCTCGGTTTTGGTTGAGTATCAACTACCTACTCAAGACACAAGAGAGCATAACACAGGTTAACATAGGAGAGAATGAGGTTTGGCTTTTAATATGAGATGATGAAACTTGCGCTTATGAAAAATAAAGTGATGTCATGGAAGAATCGTTTCTTTCAGTGAACATTCTAAACATTTTGTGGAATATAAAGGCATTGATGGTTCTATTAAGAACCTGAGTAAATGGTGATTGATAGGCCGATTTGGGTGAACTATCCCTTTAATTGTGAAAGACTGACCTTTGTTGTGTTTCAGGTACACTATGGCAGCTCAAGACCTGGTGATGAAGGCCAGGGGAGTCTTGAGGGACCGAGGATGGAGAATCGACGGAGACCGGCTGGGCTCTGGAGATGACATCTCGGTCTTCATAATTCCCTAATGAACCGTAAAGGGCCTCAGCCGAGCTGACCAATCAGGAGGCAGGGCTCCTACCGAATGGGACTGAACCCGTCTCGAACGCAACGCTCGGATGCCCACACAGCGTCTTTGCTGGAGTTTGTGGAACTCGCTCTGCGTTTGAGCTCATTTACAACACGGACATTTGCTTTTAAGACTTGAAAGTCAACATCTACTGACTTTGAAGACCCACGTCAGCGTTCCCGACCTCCGGTCGTGGGATGATGGGATCAGTATATAAGTTCTAACTCTGCACATTGACTAAAGGAGTCGTCCGGCTCTTTGAGGCTCTCGTGGACAGATGCGCACCCACCGCAGTTTGTTTATCCGCTCTCATCTGGCAGCTAGGCGGAAACAAGCGTGTTTTGTTTGTCCTTTCAGGATATTCATTTATCCTTTGGATGTTTAGTTTGCGGTTCTTTGGAAAAAAATCAAAGCAATTCTGGCTGTTGTTTGTACGTGCAGTATTTGACTAAAAACCAGTGCTGTTTTGTTTCTCTCGTGCGCTGTATATGTGCAATAGCTAAACTCGATCTTCCACTCAGTAAGGATGTGTCAGTGGAGAAGTGTTTTGTTCAGCGAGCTTTACCTTTGATTTCTGTACAGTGAATTAACACCTACCTGCAATCTGTTCTTCAGGGCTCCCGTGTGGAGGTTTGCGGAGGGCTGGCTGGCGCTACATCATGTTCACAGTGGCACCTTCCTCTTCTACAGCACAAACCCGCTGTGAACATTTGGAAAGGCTTTCGTATACACACACACACACATATAATGTGCAAACACACATATACACACTCCCCAAGAGAGTGGCCATCTGGTCAGCACAACCTGAGTGTGACCAAAACAAGACTAATTTGGCCAGATTCAGCTGTGTGTGTGTGTGTGTGTGTGTAGCTCTCTAACACTTTAGCGCAGTCGTTTGTGTGGGTGGACGGCACTGCAAGGGCATCACATGCTTACTAAAGGCACATTCTGGGAAGTGCACACACATGCACTGCAACAATGATTCATACACTGCTTATGTGGCTCCATTAATGCTTATTGAAACGGCCAACAGATTTTTAATAAAAAAATCACTTAAGATGTTTCTAAAATAACAGGAATAATTTCATATGTTCACCCAAATGATGTACTCCCTGTGTAAAATTAAAAAGAATCCAGAGTTGTTAAAAGAATAAAGTCGTAGGTTCACACCAAACCAAACGTGTTGTCATTATTGACCATGGCTTCAAACTGATTGGCTCTTTAAAACTGTGTTGCATTTTTCAAGCGGCAAATTTGTAAACTGGAGATTTTCAGTGAGTAATGATTTACTTTTGGTGAGAAACGGACCATAATTGATCATGTGATTTAACAAGAGTCTACTTTTATGGTTTTAATGAACTTTTAAGGCAGTGCAAATTATGAAACCAATTAGGTGAAGGATAGCCGCAGTCTTTGATGTTGATCATTAAAGGTGCAATGTGTAAAAAAGTTTAGTATCTATTAACAGAAATGCAGTATGACATCCATAACTATGTTTTCAGTGGTGTATAAAGAAATTACTTAATAAAGCGTAATGTTTTTATTACCTTGAGACAGAATGAGACATTTATATCTCCATAACCGGGGAATCCCCTTCTATGAAGGTCGCCATAACGTGACGTCACTCTTTCTACCGTAGCCGAACAGCGAACACACAGCGCGTACAGAGTGCGTTTCGTCACTACCCTGAAAGAGAAGCAGCAGAACGCTGGAAGACATAAACACAGTGAGTAGTGGCTTTTCCCTGGTGAGTGGTGTAAAATATGTAGTTGTCGAATCATCTGAAGTTCGGTTAAAAAACTCAGTTTTCGGTTAAATAAATCTGGTGAAAGTGTGTTTCCATCCAACGTCACATGCTGTTTTGCGATCAAATTGGTATATCGTATTGATTTGAGACATTTTAAGGTGTTTCCATTCATTTTCGCACTGAATCGAACAACATTCAACAAACTTTTGCGAACAAAGTTTTGTTAGACAAAACGGATTCGCGCCATCTACCAACAAATGATCAATATATTTCACGAGTTGAAGCAATGCTTATGTGCCAGCTGATAGCGACATATGAATGGCATAATGTATATGTGAGGCGGTTGTTAGCCTGAAGGGGTTGTATTCGGTATAACGACCGCCACGCTATATATTATCCTGCTTATTACATATAAATCAACCAAATAAATAAATAATTTGACACAAAATATTGACTTAAAAACGAGTTTATTGATTTAAAAACGAGTATTGCTTCTGCTAAAGAAAATAGTCTGTTCCGTCTCTGAACTGCGTCCATGGCAACGGTGTAGCAGCTATACTAGCAGCGCCGCAGTCCGTTAACAAGAAATAAAGCCGCGTAAAAACAAGCAAAACTAACCTAAGAAAACAACGACGCTATAAACATTGCTATGATGATGCCGATGCACGTAAATGCCCGACGACAGCGGAGGTGACTGTGGTGTGGGAACGACAGCGCTCCATCAGTTCTCGGTTAACCCTTTGGTTGAAGCATCTTTTTGCTTTGTCCACTTACATCTGTCTTTGTTGACATCCGCCATGTGCGCGCAAACAGACTGGCTGGAAATGAACTCGTCTTCTGGCGTGTTGCAACCATGAAAGGGACTGAAACTTAATCGCAATTCATTATTTATTCGGCAAATGACGTTTCCATCAGCTTTTATCGCATTAGCCGTATAACGATAAGAGAAAATCCGATTAGACCGATCGTATTTTCATTTGAGTCGATTTTCATGAAATTTCATCGAATTTTACTGTTTCCATAAGGCATTTTTCATCCAATCTCACTTAATTCGGATAAAAACGTGTCGATGGAAACATGGCTATTGACCGTAAAACAGTAACGTTACAGGAATCACTGAACCCGTCGATATTGTAAGAGTCGAATCGCGAAGAGTTTTCAAAATCAGAGAAAGTAGTAAATGGTGTCTTTGGGATGCGGAGGCGCGCGCGCTGTAACAATCACGTCATTTTTGCCGCGCGCCTTGGGCTCATGCGGACGGCGTCGAGTAATCAAGGCTTTACGCTTTAACCAGTTCAGCCACAGTAACAGCTGTTGTTTGACGAGATGTTTGTCCCAGTTTTAGCCACCGTAGCTTCTTCGAAAGGGAGGGGTGAGCAGTGGGCGGAGCCATTAGTGCAAACTTGCAACCGAACCGCTAGATGTTGCTAAAAATCACACACTGCACCTTAAAGTCATAAAAAACACTAAAATGAGTTTAAAAATACTCAAATTAAATGTGAGCTTAAGACTGTAATACAGAACAGAACTTTAATGGCTTATAATGTTTCATTTGATATCCCAGCACGTAATAGCCGTCATTTCACCGTCTCGGTTAACTATAGACCCGATATTGTCCAGCTATGTAACACACTAGCTAAAATAACCTTTAAAATGGTTACATGTCATTTTTGCCAAAATAACTTGCGAGATGTTTGATATTATCTAATTGATGACTAGTACTCTTGGGCGAATGGTTTAACAACTATTAAAGTTTCACTGACAGCTCAAATTTTGCCTTGTTTTTCATCAGGGCTGTGTTTCGGCGGCCATCAGAACGTCTTTTAAACGTAAAATTGCTTTATCCATCCTGAATAAGTCATTTGGAATTTGGTCTTTTTTTACACCACATTTTTAGTGTTGACGAAATCATGCAAGATTTGAGGGAGTGAAGAGAAGAAATCGCTTTTCATTTTTTTTTGGTAAGATTTCCCCTTAAAGATTCTGTCCAACAAAGAAAAATTAAATGCTTAATTACATGTAGTAATTTTGGCGAACATCCTCTGAGAATAAAACCTTCCTTAGCGATGAAGTAACTGTCTTAGCTATTGGCGGATCCATTCATTTATCAAATATGTGAACTTTCAGATGAAGGCTGAGGTAATAACCTCCTCAGAGTTTGAAACGCTTGCAGTGGATCTAGAACCCTGTTCGAACATGAACGTCTTTAAAGCACTCGAGGTCATGAACCTGGTTAGAAGTGAAATACTGAAGGATTTTCTCAGATTTACACGGTTGGCTTTGTATGGCAAGCCGTTATAACTTTTAATCATTCGCAAGGATATGAATTCTTGATATCAACAATTACATTTTTTGATATCAAGAATTTACTTGTTGATATCAACAATTAAATTATTGATATCAACAATTAAATTCTTGATATCAACAATTACATTTTGATATCAGAATTGATGATATCAATAATTAGTTTTGATATCATATAATGTACATTTTTGATATCATACAATTGTAATTCTTGATATCAACTATTGTATTTTCACTAGTGAAATGTCACCATAGGCTGCCATTCAAAACCAATTGTTGATATCAAGAATTGATTTCTTACTAGTTTAAATTCCAATTTCACATATCAAAAATACAGTTATTACTAGTAAAAACCTTTATTTTTGATATCAAGAATTCAATTGTTACTAGTTGAAATGTCTATTCTTGATATCCACAATTGAATTGCTACTAGTAACAATGTTCATTTTTGATATCAATAATTCAATCTTTACTAGTGACAATGTTAATTTCTGATATCATGAATGGGATTGTTCTAGTAAGAAAGCCATTTTAGATATCTGAAATAATATTGATATCAGAAATACATTTTCAGATATCAAAAATGGTCATTTTTACTAGTAATAATTGAATTGTTGATATCAAGAATAGACATTTCAACTAGTGACAATTTAATTATTGATATCAGGAATTCACATTTTTACTAGTAACAATGTAATTATTGATATCAAAAATTATATTTCTACTAGTAAAAAATCAATTCTGGATATCAAAAATTCATTTTGAATGGCAGCCTATGGTGACATTTCACTAGTGAAAATACAATTACAGATATCAGCAATTCAATTGTTGATATCAACAATGCCATTTTTTGATATCAAGAATTAAATTACTTGATATCAACAATTAAATTCTTGATATCAAAAAATGGCATTGTTGATATCAAGAATTCATATCATGGAAATGAATAAAAGCTAAAACGGCTTAGGCTGCCATTTAAAATGAATTGTTGATATCAAGAATGGATTTTTTACTAGTAGAAATATCATTTTTGATATCATTAATTACATTGTTACTAGTAAAAATGTTAATTCCTGATATCAATAATTAAATTGTCACTAGTTAAAATGTCTATTCTTGATATCAACAATTCAATTGTTACTAGTAAAAATTACAATTTTTGATATCTGAAAATGTATTTCTGATATCAATATTATTTCAGATATCTAAAATGGCTTTCTTACTAGTAACAATCCCATTCATGATATCAGAAATTAAAATTGCCACTAGTAAAAATGTAATTATTGATATCAAAAATGAACATTGTTACTAGTAGCAATTCAATCGTTGATATCAAGAATAGACATTTCAACTAGTAACAATTGAATTCTTGATATCAAAAATAAAGGTTTTTACTAGTAATAATAGTATTTTTGATATGTGAAATTGGAATTTCAACTAGTAAGAAATCAATTCTTGATATCAACAATTAGTTTTGAATGGCAGCCTATGGTGACATTTCACTAGTGAAAATACAATTGTTGATAACAACAATTACAATTGTTGATATCAAGAATAAAATGTTTTGATATCAAAAATGTTATTCTTGATATCAACAATTGAATTGTTGATATCAAGAATGTAATTGTTGATATCAATAATTTAATTCTTGATATCAACAATTTAATTCTTGATATCAAAAAATGTAATTGTTAATATCAAGAAATTGTTGATATCAAGAATTCATATCCTGGAAATGAATAAAAGCTAAAACGGCTTGCCATAGGCTTTGAGCACTACGTGCTGCATTCACTGCATGAATGACGTCAGCACATTATCAACACTAATCATGTACTTCCGCAATAAACCCAGTTAACTGCGACCACCTCCACATGCACCAGGTCAACAGTCATGCAGCTACAGAGATTAATCAACAATTTGCACAGTTGCAGTTAACAAACGTGCGATGTTAATTCAGATGAGTGTTTATCAATATTGTTTTATAACCCCCCTACTATACACGTGTTCATGATATATTAGTACTTCTTATTTTTGGGACAAAACTGTAATGTTAGGATTCAGATCAAGATAACGCATGTGCACACCCCCATAGTCATATTTCTAAGTTATAGTTTAACGGAGGGTTAAATGAGGATAACCCTTTCATGACATCAGAGCACATGATTCAACACATCACATGCAAGTTACCTTAACTGAACTTTTTTTTATTATCATTACAAGGATTCAATTATTAACCCATGTACACTAGACGCACGTGCTCAGGTTGAGTCGTCCAAACCGTCCAGGTGTCGGTCGGTACCACGTGACGTCAAGATCGATGATTCTACGGTAGTGGGCAGAAAAAAGCCACGTCACAGCTCTCTTCATAGCAACAGTAGAGTATGACCTACATGTATTAGCCATCCCAAGGGCAAAATCAAGCATCTATTAAAATTAATAACCCAACCCGTCGTGTTCCCGAGGGTAATACCTGCTTTTCTGCTGTGCTCGACAAAAAACTGAAGAAAACTGGGGCATATGGCCAATCCGCATTAATTCATAACTCAGTGGCAAAAAGAACCGATCATTCTAAAACAAAGATTAATAGAAGCAAAAAAAGACACTTACGATAGCAACGTGTTTCATAAGATTCACATTTATTGAATTTTGAAATTAGACTTACTATGGAGCACACGTTTACAACTCTCAGAAAAATTTTAACATGCACACAACTATGAATACACAACACACATTTCACATAAAAACATATTTCCCTCCCAGACGATTTGGATCCTAAAGCGAATTCCAGCTTGGGAAGAGTGTAACCAGCACTGGCAAGGGAGTAGCTTGCGCAGTCATCTCCATAACGGGCAATGTCACATCCCAACCAACAGCACAAACTACTACCTCAGCCAGTGCACGGATAAATCGCTTTCATGACCTGTAGAACGCAGAGAATTCGAATCCGTTTAAAAAGAATTCCAAGAATTCGCTCTAAACGTTCCAGAGCGCGCGAAGATTCCGAGCTGAATGGTCGTAGTACTCGTCTCGTGAGCGGGCTACACTCCCTTCAGCTGCTCCGTCATTGGCTGGGAGCGCAGCCAATGGGGTGTCAGAGGGACACCGCCCACGACACGCACACCCCAAAAGTGGCCACGCCTCAAGCATTCTTCAGCCAATGGCGCAGTTCTGACTTCACACGAGACTTTGAACACGTGATTTTGAATGAGTTGATTTTTTTTTTGGATTGACACTCACTCACTGTAAAGATCTCATAAGCTCGCGCATCTCTTAAATAATTTAATGTTCTAAAGGCATTTTTGCTTATAACCCCCTTGGAAAATATTATATTGATTATTGAATTCCTTTTGTTCTTTAGGTTTATGGACGGTTTTTACTGTTTGCTGCTATTTGGACTTTTTTGAAATGTAATAAGATTTATCTTTTTGAGGTTTTCTTGGTATTTTGTATGTTTCTTTAAGCAATAATAATTAAAAACTTGCTGTAAAGAAGTACTGAGAAATAATCCTTTATCTGTCACCACCCTTTCTAATAGAAGACATGAAAAGGACCATCCAAACTTAAAAGGTTGTAATTCAAAAATGCTTTGTAATATAGACATACATTTTTCAGCAATAATCTGCTGAATGTCGTCTTATAAAATTTAAGTACTGAAAAAGTTATGGAAGTTTAAATGTACATCAAATGTAATGCAGAAAATCTATGAGGAAAATAAATATATAATAAATATAAAAAAAAATACAGAAAATATTTTATTATTTATTTTATTTATTATATATATATATATATATATATATATATATATATATATATATATATATGGAGATATATATATAATATATATATATGTGAATAATTATATATATATATATATATATATATATATATATATATGGATATAAATATTAAAACCATGCCGTTAACTTAAAAGTGAAGACAATTTGAATGAAAATCCAATTGTTTGTTTGTTTTTGGCTGTAAATCAAATGCAAGTGATTGTTTTTTTTCAGGATTAAGATTTTAGGTAAAATGTAAATGGGAAATTGAGGAGTTTTTTGATCAGTTTGTGCCTTCTTTTTAAACTATTTTGTGGGGAAATAAAATGTTCAACGCTCAAATATTCTGAATTAATATGATATCAGCTATGGCGAGGCAAACACGGGGCCGGTGCGGGAATCGTAAACTTCCTACAGGAAGTGAAATATGTTTAATGAATAACCAGATGAGCGACACGTTTGATGTTCATAGAACTGTACCATTTATTATTGTACACACACCGGGTTCAACCCTTCTCAATGCGGCTAAAGATGACATGGAATGTTACAGTAACATCTTGCATAAAATTCATTGCTGTTGAGAAAATGTCACAAAAAAAGGACCATCCTTCATGTGTTTATTACGATGTTTCCGCTCTCTCATTTAAATGATTTTTTTTTTTGGATTCGATTTTTTAATCCAAATACGTTATTCTTAATTACATCTTTAACACTATCACCAAACACTGTACATTAAGGGAGGAGGAAAAACCAGAAAACCCATAAAAACAACAAACACTGCAAATTTACCGTAGCAGTTAATACATCGTTAAAGTCGGCCAATCAGAGTCTACCGTCAGCTCGTATTAGAAGAAGCTTAGAATGATGGGATTTGGAGCCGTCAATCAACAGTTGCCATGACGATGGAGTCCTCGCGCGTGGTGTATGAAACAGTCACATTCATGTTTCGCGGTGGAATAAAAACGTTCAGTCACGATTCTCCGTTCTGCACTTTGGAGACGGGCGGTTGCATGAAGTCTTTCGAAGGGCCCGAGGGCGTCTCTGAGGGCGGAGCTCACTTCAGGAGACGAGCATGTGATGCACTCCACCAACGTCGGGTACAGCGCGATCAGCCTGAGCCCACACGTTCCCATCCACTGACGCCCGGAAGAGGAAGAGATGAGCACAAACAAAGATAAAAATCTTAGAGCTTGTCTGTGTTCAGGGCTTCACGTTGAAAGGAGAACACCCGGCGCAAAACGAACCTTTGGTCTAATAACATATTGGTAACGAGCTCGACCGTTCTCTGAGATTTGTTTTCATGATAATCGAATGTAAAGAGTTTTATCTCTATCTCTAGGACATAGAGTAATGAAAAATAAAAATCGCTAGTTAAAGGAGTAGTTCACAAAAAACTTTTGTTGATAATTTACTCGCCCCCATGTCATCCAAGATGTCCATGTCTTTCTTTCTTCCGTCGAAAAGAAATTAAGGTTTTTGATGAAAACATTCCTGGATTTTCTCCATATAATGGACTTCAATGGGGACCAAACGGTTCAAGGTCCAAAAGGTGCCTTTAAACGATTCCAGACGATGAATAAGGGTCTTATCAAGCGAAACGATCGCTCATTTAATAAATAAATAACAAAGTTTAAGTTTTATAAGCTCAAATGGTCGCCTTGCTCTGTTCTGTGATGCACGTTCGTGACTCTCTTGTTCAAACTCGTTCATCAAAATGAACAAATCTTTTTCAGAGTCAATTGGTTGTTTTGTTCGTTGAATGAACCAAATGACTGAGAAGATATTCATTAATTTTGATAAACGAGACATGGACATCTTGGATGACATGGGAGTAAGTATAATCAGCAATAGTTTTTTTAAAAGTGAACTAATCCTTTATTGCCACTAACAAGGCTCAAAATAGCCCCACACTAACACAGTAACGTAATGAGGGTCCCTACATGCAAACCGGAGCATTGAGAACTTTGTAAGTGTACAGACAGTTTAATAAGTCACATGGCGTTCGTGGTTCGACTTGTCTAGACTGTTTCCCAAGACGGCTCCTGCCTGTATACGCGAAGTGGACTGTCTTTATAAAATATCTTCTTATTAAACTTTCTGTTCACTTACAAAGTTCTCAATGCTTCATGTTAATGTCAAGCCCAGTACCCATGGTATTGATGTCAGAATTGTGACCAGAGAAAATGGCAAATAACTTAGGAAAACCACTAGCCACAGTGTGTGAAAAGTTAAAGTCAAGCCCTGCCTATGATGCCTGATAATGCTGTCTAGGTAGGCAACTCACTAGATTTTTGAGACACGGAATATAATTTTTTGCAATGTTTCATGTTTATGTTTCATGGCAAATGCAGAAGTTCGTCAAGGAAGTGTTCAGAAATGACACGAAGGACAAACCCGTCTCACCGTTCTCTGGTTGGGTCTTTTTCAAGGAATCCATGAGTGTGCTGATGGCTTTTAACACAAAGATGATCTCAGTCACTTGTTGCCTAGAGGATTAAAAAAGAAACACTATAGTGGAGAAGAAGTCCTGTGCAAATTTAGTTGGTGAAAACGAATGTTGTGTGTCCAGCGCACATTTCTATGGAAGCTTGTTTCTGCCACAGAATAAAAAATAAAAAACTTTTTTCAAGCTTCCATATACATATCATCCCAAAAGCCAAAGAGAGAAAATAATCATCTTGCATTAATAATGTAAGCCTAATTTTAGATTTTTTTTTGTGCATTATGATATTATTTTCATGTCAATAAAGCACATTTATTCATTAAATTAATGCCTAAAATATCATTATCGTTGGAATGCAAAACAAATAAAAAACATTTAGATTTATTATTTTTATTCATATTCATTTTTTTTCAGATTTTACTGTAATAATGTTTTTTTATAACAGGCATTTGAGAAGGAAAAATTAGCTTGTATGCCAAAACAATTAAACAACCTAAAAATGGCCGATAATCGGTTTTACCGATATTTTGCATCCGTTTTGCAATATTGGATTTCACCGAGAATCCTAAAAAATATGCTTTTATTCCCTATTATTTGTATAACGCTTTTCACAGTCAATTTATTTTTTTAGAGATGACCGATATGAACATTTTGGCCCATACCGATAATTCTTTATATTTGAAAGCCGATAACCGATATATTGGCCGATAAATCTAAATCCAAATATGTATGGAATTTTTGAGAGCCTGATTACAAAAACGTTAAGTCTCATCATGTCCTAAACACACAATTATGATGTTCTCATAATAATTTTACGTAGCGATATGCACATGTTGATGACATCACATATGAACTTATATCGGCAGATACCGATATGGTGGCCGATATATCGTGCATCCCTAATTTATTTTCTTTATGCAAAATGTTTATTGGTGGGGAGGGCAGGAGTCCTATTTTGAAAGGCTCAGTGTGTGTGTGTGTGTGTTCCCGTGAGCTGACCTGGGCAGAGGGCAGCGTCCACTGGAGTCTCTCGTCCTCCACGAAGCGTTCGAGCACGCTCTTGCGCCCGTCTGCAGAAGCACTGACAGAGCCATACGGGAGATGTAGCCCTCCTGTGGCGTCGAGCACCTTATTACTGAAGGAGAACTGCAGGAGCGTCTTCGAAACACACTTTAAGAGAACTCCTCTCGCATTCGGATGTCCATTTCAGCCTCTGACTCGGACGAGAGGGACAGTTAGTGCATTCATACTCTTCGTACTGAGTTATCGAACAACTTTAAAAGGGGTCAGAATTATGAAATCAAATTTTTCTTTGATATTTTGACATATAAGAGCTTACTGAACTATAAAAATAGTGTATTTTTTGTGTATTGTACCCTCAAGAATAAAGGATTATCGCATACACTGCTTTTGATATTGTTTTGAACGGAGCCATTCATGGTAATCCTGAATAAAAGCTCCAGTTTTGTCATCAGTAACGTTTAATTTTATTTAAAACACTGCTAATTACAATGTTTACGTCTTTCACTATCATAAAGGATGAACTATGAGTAACGGCAGTGTGACAAACTACGGTACATTCATTCATAATTCACAAGCAAGTCATCCTTTTGTCAAACATAACTATGGTAACTTCAAGTACTTACTTATTTTAATATGCAAAACTGTAACCCAATCATAACAGTGGGCGTTTACTTCCAAGTCTTGAATGCGACACGCCCATCAAAACGTGTGTTCGAAAGAGAGGGTCAAAAACAGGACATAAATTGCTTATTATTTCTAAATTAGGAGGTTGAAAACCTGGATAACATTGTTAGAAAATGCAGTTCATGACCCCTTTAATGTCATTCTGTCCCTCATACAAGACTATCAAATGAAGCTTTTATGATCTTGACAGCTTTTGCATGCAAAAAAAAAAGAATGAACAGCATGAACATTCTTCCGAACATCTTCTTTTGAGTGAGTAAATGACAGGATCTGTGAATATCAGTTAACAGATTGTGAATCAGATAAAGACGGTGATTCATCATTCTCTGTACCTGTGAACGATGAAGACTGGGAGTGAATCGACCCTCTGTTGAGCATGCTCATGATACGACCTACGAACTCTTTGGGTATGAAATTGGCAAACGGTAAAATCTCTGTGCTGATCAACTGCACCACCTAGTGGACAAAGAAAACATAAAAATAAAATTTAAATGTAATATTTATTTTGTACATTGTAGTGGCCAATAATTGTAATTGTAGTGTTCTTAATAACACTTACAAGTTCAATTAAACCATTGATATATGAGGAAAATATTTTGTTTTGTTTTCTTTTTATATGAGGCAAGAACAAACATTACCTTTGTTAAAGGGATAGTTCACTTTGAAATTAATTTCACAAATATGTACATAAAATTGCTGCATTTAAGTGTAGTTTAGACAATATATGGTTAGTACTTAAATATAATGAATTGTATCATCATAATATGTCCAGTTATATCAGCCTATCATGAATCAATATTTAAAACAAAATGCCATTTATAACCAATAATTCTCACATTCCACTTCTTCTGTGTTTTTATGTTTGTTTCATAACAGTCAGATGAAATTACCTCCACATCTATCGCTTCGTTCCTCTGAAACTCCTGTATGGACAGATTATCTGGAGGTGTGCTGTGGGATACGAGAGAAAAGGAATTAAGCTCTGTTTGCCTTTAATATACCATGATATCAAGATCCTGTTGAAAAGAAATTGAACACCTTTTGGTAAACAGGAAGTCCTCGAATGCGTTCGCCAGCTCCGGCCACATCGTGTCGAATTTGCCTGAGGATGCTTGTTGCCGGGCAACAGGGAGTCCAATGGAAAGCACTTTGAGCAGAGAAGAGACGGCCAGTTTCCAGGTGCTCTCCGCGGGACACGCGTACTTCAGGCCCAGAGGAATCCTCACAGTCTAAACACAGGGAAGCTTCTGCTTTAAACGTGCACACATACGCCTGAAGACGGGTGGCCTTTAGATGCTGTTGAGAAGGGCTCACATGCTGCATAAATATATGCGAAACTACTTCTCACATACGGAGGAAGCGTATTGCATTCACTTGAGGAATAAAAATCTACTTTTCTGAATTAACAAGATTAATTATCTCAGAATTATGAGATAATTTGCATGGAAAAAAAGTTTTTGCTCTGTTTTTCTGAATTAATGACTTAATTATCTCAGAATTCCGAGATAATTTTTCATGGAAAAAAAAAAGTTTTTGAAAAAAAAAAAAAAAAATGGAAAAACAGAGCTTTTTTCCATGAAAAATTATCTCATAACATGATTTAACATGTTGTTAACAATTTAACACATTGGAAACATGATTTAACACATTCCTTACATGTTGGTCACATAATTAACATGTTGCTAGTAGCACGATTTACCAAGTTAATAGCACGATTTAACATGTTAATAGCACAATTTAACATGTTAATAGCACGATTTAACATGTTGGTAGCATGATATAGCATATTGCTAGCACGATTTAACATAGCTACCATGTTGCTAGCATGATTTAACACATTTCTAACACTATTTAACACATTGCTAGCATGATTTAACATCTTGCAACCATGACTAACATGTTTTTAACAAGATTTAGTATGTTGTTAGCATGATGTAACATTTTCTAGCAAGATTTAACACATTGCTAACATATTCAAACATGTTGCTAACATGATCTTGCTAAAGTGATTTAACACATTTCTAGTAAGACCCGAACCGATAAAGGATTTTGAAGGCCGATACTAGATAAAAATATTTGTTGGTTTTAAAATCCGTATATTCCGATATATCGGCCGATATTTTTTTACTATTTTTTTTATTTCAGAAATGCGCAACAAAACATTAACAGATTTCCCTAACATTAGTTATTTGTAGTTATTTATGAGTATTCATTATCGGCCATTATAACTGCCGATACCGATAGTTTGGAAAATGCCTAATATCGGGCCTGACGATATATCGGTCTGGCTCTAATTTCTAGCATGATTAGCATAACAAAAGCCAACCTAATTATAATTGGTCAGTCAGTTTTATAACTGTGATGTTCTTTTGCTTAGTACCTTAATGATGTTTTGCAGAACTTTCTCAGTGATAACGGCTTTGTGACAGGCCGTTTTGTGATACAGATCGACCAGCACCTCCAGCGATCGCTCTGCAAACGGCACGTAGTTTAAGGCCACCCACTCCGCCTGGACACACACAGACACAAACACATGAAATAAAGACAGAGGATTAAATATATCACAATGCGTTATTAAAAGAACAAAATTAGCCTCAAAGACATGAATACTTGTAAAATAATACAATCTCAGAGAAGCGTTGTGAATAGACACAATTATGTGTTATTGTCAACACATAAAGACTTTCTTCAAACTAAAATCTGATTTTTTTTTATTCCCAATATCTGTAAAATGAGCCACAGGATTGAGCTTAAATGACTGGAAAAACAGCCCCTACAGATTTCCACTTCTACACTAATAACATCTGTGTCAAATTTCGATGACAAGCTCCACATTACGGTCCACAATATTAAATGGAAAGCAGCAAGTACAGGCCAAACACACCACTGAAACACACTGATGCTGATTATTTGAATTAATGATGCAACCGATAATCGTATTTACCGATATTTACCCCTGATGTTTAAGCAATTCTCCATAATTAAGTATTGGTTTTGTTTTATCGGATTCACCGATAAATAGTGATAATCGCGTCCCAATTAAGCTTTTATTTAAGAGAGACTTTATTTACCATTATTTATTACTTTATAGACCATTAATATGTATTGATGTAGAAGTGTTTTGTAATGAATGCAAGGAGACAGTGAAAGTGGAGAAATTACAGTATAGAAAATAAGTGTTAAAACAGTTTTGTTCAGTGCTGTTATAACAGTCAAAAACAGAAATAATACATAACACTTCTGTATGGCTATCGGGAATATAAACATGCATTATCGGTTATAAAAGGCAATATTGGTCAAGACTCTCACAAATACTGACTTTATAATCCTTTCACCTTTATATGCATAAAGACTTTATTGTGACAATGATACTAAGTTTGGTGGAAATTTGCAGTTTGACATCTTCATTTTCTATTTTTCAAATGAAATGGTTAATGCTTAATTATTGTTTTACTTCATATTTTTGGTTGTTATATACATTCTAAACAAAAGATGGAGCTACATAGTTTCAAAGTCGCTTAGTCAAAGAGTTTTGAAGATACTAGAGGTCGACCGATTGACCAGTTTTGCCGATTATTCGGCACTGGAACAATCGGTTTTCTGTAAAAAAATCCATCCCGATAAGTTTTCCCGGGTTGCGTCTGTTGCTGAAGCTGCTGAGAAGAGTCTGCTGCCATTATGCAGTACGAGAGCGGCCACTAGAGGCGAAATAAACACTCACTGACGCCTTGTGGAGTTTGTTTTGACACTTCAGATGCGGATTTAAAACCGACATTGGCGGTATGTATGAAGAGTTCAGATGCAAAAGCCTCTAAATGCTCATTTTTATCAAGCTTGTATATTTAAGTTCAGTAATTTCACTTAAATGACAATTAATAGCTAATCTTCATTGCCTTTTAAGTGAAATTACTGAACTTAAATATACAAGCTTGAGAAAAATGATCATTTTAGAAGAAAATTTCAAATGGCACTTAGAGGCTTTTGCATCTGAACTCTTCATATACAGTACACTACCAGTAAGTGCTCTCACATCATTATAAAGTAATTATTTTGTAGGCTAGATGCTGCATTAGTAGAGAAAGAACAGCAGCAGGTTTGCAGTCGAAGTTAAGAGGACGCATAAACAATTAAAGTCCCTGTGGTGAAAATCAAGCTTTTAATGTTGTTTATGTGTCTATATGGTGTTTTTAAAACACTTTTAGACAAACCATGTGTAAATTCATAAGTCGAAAGCATTGCTGAGTATTTCCTGCTTAAAACTGCAGTGAACCAAAGTCTCAAAAACACGGTGTGAAATCGCTGGTGTTTCTGACATCACACAATTAGAAACATTCAATTTCAGTTCTTCTTTTATCATCACTGTCATACATGTTTTGTTATATGTAATTGGATAACTATCAAGTGTTCTAAAAAAAGAAATAAAGCGTATTATACATACAATATACATGTGCGCCGTCTAATTTCATTGCTATGGCATTGGTTTCGACCAGTGACCGGTCGACCTCCATGTGCTACATGCAAATTGATAAATCAAAAGGCTATTAACTTTTTGTAAGTAGGTTTAACAAAATTGAAACCACCATGTGCTTTAAACTACACAAAAGGCAATACATTTAGCTAATTATAGCTTACTACTTGCTGAAAAGTGTGTAGTATATACTGCGTACAATATGCGATAACACAGAAGCAAATTAGTTTAATTTTAAAAGTTTAAAAAAGTTTAAATCCAGTTATTATGTTGGAAACCGAAATGTTTATTTTCTGTGTAAAATATCAGTCAGAGGTGATGATTTTAAAAATGTAAATGATTAAAACACTGGAAATGAAAGGTCAAGTCAAGCACATTGCATTATGGGAGACTGTATGTTACGTAGTGTTGTAGAATGTACAATATTGATAAATGTAGTATTCTTTACATACAGAAAAATGTAATTATTCATACTACACTCTGCTACAATAATAATAGTGTGATAACATGCTATTCCAAACATGTCTGTTTCTTGACCACATAACTCAAAGTTAAAAAGTATACACAAAATGAACTGTTGGTGGCGCTAGAGAGTATAAATGTGCCAAATTTCATAACTTTTCAACAGACAGTTCTATGAAATGCCATAAAATAATTGAAATTGTAGTTTATTTTGGCAGTTTTGAGATGAATGAATAGATGTGGCTGATGGAAATGAGCAGAAGAAATGGCGTATGAGTATGAAAGAGCGAAGTTTGTCATTTAGAGCAGTTAAATGGAGCTCAAGAGCAGCCGGAGAGAAAAGGAAGAGAACACGAGGCAGAAAGCAGACGAGAGACGCAGATATAGATAAAGACAGCGGAAGGGAGGAAGAACTCACCGGTGCAAACAGTTGGATCTAAAGCGGATCCGTATTGAAGTACAAAAACAGAACAAGAGAAGAGCAGACAAATGTTTACTGCCACTGCTAATCACAACCGCACAATGACACTACTTTAGACAATGACAACAACAACAAAAACTAACAAGCGTTTCGTTTGAGAGTCATGTTTAAAAATACTTTGTATTTAACCTGAGGTAATATTGATATCACAATATTTCTCACAAATATGTGTATATTTTGACACACAAAAACATATTTTTGATGGTTTAAGCTGGTTTAAGCATTTGAGTATTTCACATTTCCCTCCGGTTTATAGTTTTAACTGGTATTATCTGACCCAACCCTAGTGTTATTAAAGCTTAAAATGTTTAAAGTTGAATTTGAAAAGGAACAACGTGGTCCAAAGTATTCAGACATGACTAAAATAAAATAAAACCACAGCATGCAAAGACAAATATCTTCAAAATAAACAATCAGAAATCCACTGAAAGTCTCTAAAATCCCAAAATAGTTATGACAAAAGTGAAATATTGTAATCCTAGAGCCTCATATAAGAGAAAACAAAAAACAAAGAAGTGAAGACCTCTTTTAATGTGTGCATTCAAAACGCCACAGAGCAGAAACAAAGATCATCTACTACATCATCATATTGGGAAACAGACATGGAAATGAATGCTGTATGATGATGATGGGTGTATGTATGTTTGATGAGTCATAAAACAACGATCAAGACCAACAAAAACAATTGCACCATCTTGAAAACAGCTGAAAAGTGAAGCCCATGGAGGGAGACTCACCTGGTTGTATTTGGCATTGGCCACGTGTTTGGTCTCCATCTTTCCGATACTGAGGAGGTTTACAGGAGAACTCTACGAACAACAGGAGCTGCTCAAAGATGGCGGGATACATCACCTGGAGATTCTCCGGACCCACACAAATTGCCTGAAACAATGACATACAATCTCATTCAGACACTGTCTTAATCACAATCAACTGATCTAGTTGATATAACAAGTGTGTAATTCATCAAAAAAGCATGATTTTCAGGGTGTTTGGTGTAAATGCAAGTCTGTGAGTAATTTGCTCATCAAGTCTGTAGAGTTTTTGGTTTATTTGAATGGTGAGAAAAATAGGGATGGGACTGAATGGATGATTTGTCTAGTCATTAAACAGCTAAATAGTGCTTGTGTGGTACTTGTATTAACAACGCAAATATATGCAAACAACAGAAGCATCAAAGAGTGAAACGACCTCTTGCAACCTAAAACAAAATTGATCACGTAATTTACTCGTCCTGAAACTCCAAACTTCCAAGCTTTATAATGGGAGTGAATGGGGCCCAAAAAAGTGCATCCATCAATCATAAAAGTGCATCTATTCATCATAAAAGTGCATCAATCCATGATAAAAGTGCATCAATCCATGATAAAAGTGCATCAATCCATCATAAAAGTGCATCTACCCATCATAAAGGTGCATCTATTCATGATAAAAGTGCATCTATCCATCATAAAAGTGCATCTATCCATCATAAATGTGCATCTACCCATCATAAAAGTGCATCTATCCATCATAAAAGTGCATCTATCCATCATAAAAGTGCAGCTATTCATCATAAGTGCATCAATCCACGATGAAAGTGCATCTATCCATCATAAAAGTGCATCTATCCATCATAAAAGTGCATCTATCCATCATAAAAGTGCATCCATCCATCATAAAAGTGCATCCATCCATCATAAAATTGCATCTATCCATCATAAAAGTGCATCTATCCATCATAAAAGTGCATCTATTCATCATAAAATCTACACACACTGCGGGTCTCCTCCTTATTGACATTGTTTCTAAGGTGGCCCTGAATCGGACGCGTTTCTTCACTATGTTGTTCTTCGTAAAAAGAAGATGCTAAAGTCAGCCAATAAAACACTGACACAATGATGAAAAAGAAACAATGATATTCACAATAATATTTTAAAGAATTAAATTCCTAAATTCTTTATCTTTATAAACAAACCTCATTGCTTAACTGACTACTCTGACTACTCAGACGACATCACTTCCTGTCGGCCTCTGTAACTTCTGTAAATTCACAACCTCACCACTAGATGCCGCAAAATATTACACACTGCCCCTTTAAGTAGTGTTGTACCTTCTGTAGGACATCGAGGGCGGTCAGGACTGCTTCTTGAAGGCTTGTGAGCACAGCCTCGGTGTAGGAGGGCAAGATGAACGGCGAAGAGTCTGAACTTATGGGGACTGACACGGCTCCGTACAGGATCACCCCCAGCTTCTTGAGATCCTCCATGCTGAACCCTCCTGCGATGTGCTGGTATAATGCTGGGAAAATCTGTATTAGCGCCGTCAGGAAAGGCTGGCTGGGATGCGAACACTAGTTCTATCTGGTCCACCACTAGGGGTCGCGTGCACTCGGTTCCCACCCGGTACCAAGTGTTCCACGCCGACCACCACAGAGCCGAGTCGTCGATCTCTTCTCCAGGTGGCGGAAGCGAAGGTTGCACGCCGTAGCGCTGGGCTAGTCGTTCTGCAAGTGAATCGGATCGGATTAGGGGTCTTCCTGGACCAGAACCTTGAAGAGACTCCATAAGGACAGAAGGAACGTCCCATAGCTGCGAGAGCATCGGGTTTATCCGTGTCTTTAATGGGTGTGACGAGCTGGAGGATCTCCTGGAAGCTCTTGAGGGCGGCGAGGGAAACTTCATTGTTCTTGCTGAGGGCGGCCGACTGGATGTGGTCCAGAAGAACTTCCCAAGCTTTGAAAAAGTCACCTGCAAAAAAGAGCAAGAGATCCATCTTTTAATCCGGATCCATTTAAAATGCTGGGATTTTTTGTTTCACAATGCTTAATTTCCTCACTACAGGTGAAACTTGAAAAAATTTAACATAGTGCAAAAGTTAACTTATTTCAGTAATTCATCTTAAAAGGTGAAACTAATATATTATATAGACTCGTTACATGCAAAGTGAGATATTTCAAGCCTTTATTTGCTATAATTTTATTGACTATGGCTTAAAAACCTTTTCACAATATTCTAATAATCGTCATCAAAATTATAACAAATAAAGGCTTGAAATATCTTTGCATGTAACGAGTCTATGGAATTAACTGTGATAATGTGAGAAATGTTGAAGGCGTCTGGATAAGTTTTGGTTTGACTGTAGCTGTTTTCAAATATATCCAGATATTTATCCAGAGTGTAGATTTGCCTTTGAGAAGCACATCTGTCAGTGCTTACCCAGCTGCTGGAGCAGATATCTCCTGGTGTTGAAGATCCGAGCCACGCCCGCGAGCGTCAGAACCCACGTTTCCGCCCATTGCTTCTCTGCCGTGTCACGCGAGTGATGGATGAGAATATTTCCACCTCCAGATTCGATCTTCTCCTTGTCGGCCGTGGTGGAGGACTTCCTTACACAGTTCAGCAGATGAAAGAGAACCTGCGAGAGCAACGTTACAGAGGTTTCCATCATTAGCAACAATTACAATACAATTGGGTTCATTTTAGGGATGCACGATATATTACCAGATCGTTATTGGCCGATATACAGAACGTTCACTTAAAATGTTATTGTTTTGGCCTGATAAGAAATTTTGGCTGATATATTAAAGGGATATTTATTTTTTGGGATATTTCACCCAAAAATGAATGGCCAGTTACTTTGAATTCCATAAAAGTGGATCTATCCATCATAAAATTGCATCTATCCATCATAAAAGTGCATCTATCCATCATAAAAGTGCATCTATCCATCATAAAAGTGCATCTATCCATCATAAAAGTTCATCTATTCATCATAGAAGTGCATCTATCCATGATAAAAGTGCATCTACCAATCAGAAGTTCATCTACCCATCATAAAAGTGCATCTATCCATCATAAAAGTGCATCTACCCATGATAAAAGTGCATCTATCCATGATAAAAGTGCATCAATCCATCATAAAAGTGCATCTATCATCATAAAAGTGCATCTACCCATGATAAAAGTGCATCTATCATCATAAAAGTGCATCAATCCATCATAAAAGTGCATCTATCATCATAAAAGTGCATCCATCCATCATAAAAGTGCATCTATTCATCATAAAAGTGCATCTATCCATCATAAAAGTGCTTCACACAGCTCTGATGGTTTAATAAAGGCCTTCTGAAGTTATGACTTTGTGTAAGAAAAATATTCATATTTAACATGTTAAAGTAAATTTCAAGCTTTTATGATGGATTTATCTGCCAATACATCAGTTCTAACCTTTCAAATACTAAGAATTATCGGTTATGTGTAAAATATTTAATATCGGTGCATTCCTAGTTCATTTTGTTCTTGATCCAGTACCTTCCAAACCACAATGTTCCAGGCTCGGTGGTTGCAGCAGCGTCCCGTGAGCAGCAATGGTGGAGAACATGGTTTGCCCTGCGCTTTTCCTCACAGCCGGCCGTGGGTCTACGGCACAACTCGCCCAGTTTGGCATACAGGCACAACCACAGGCAGTCGGAGGGCGGCGCCGGGTGGAAGGGTCGGTTCGAGAGGTTCTCCTTTTATCTTGGGCCTGTTTCAGGAGAACCGCTTCCTCCTTTCCAGCTCCTCTGTAATGGCTTCTCCCCTTTGGAAGAAGTAATCTGAGATATTCCACTGCAGAAAGTGGGAGAAGAAGATTTTTTACTCAGTCTACTCATGTATCCAAAGGAACTTGACTAGAAGGCAACACTTTATGATGTGGTTCATAAGTTAACATTAGGGCTGTCACTTGTGCGAAAAAAAGAAAAAAATATCTTGAGATATGTGTTCATTGAATCGATTGTAAAATCGAATCTACAAGTCTAAAGACCAGGCATTAGGACGAGCGCAAAGAGGGCGCTTGAGACGCGCAAGTCAGCAATATTTCTGATGATTTATTGGCGTGAGGTTTCAGCACAATGACAAACAGGAGCACAACATTCAGGGATTGAGATTAACACCCTCGACTTTCGATACTTGTGTTGGTTGGTCCGATCCATTGTGCCATCGATTTTGAAAACATAAAATGACAGCCCTAGTTAACATTAGTTAATGTAACTAACATGAGCTAAAAATGAGCAATTAATTTCTTACTGCCTTAGTAAAAAAAAAGTCCAATAAGAGAGAGCGCATCTAAAGGAGGTGCTACTATGGTGACTATGGCACTCTTAAGAATTAAAAAGCCTTTTATTATCAGATGGCAAAAAAAAAATCTAAAAAATGTTACTGTATGTGTTCATCTTTGTTAACGTCAGTTAAAAAATGCAGTTTGTTCACGGTGCATTAACTAATGTTAACAAATACAACCTTTGACTTTCATAATGTATTAGTAAATGTTGAAATTCATATGAACGAAGATTAATAAATGCTGTAGAAGGATTGGCAAAAGATTTCTTGTGTAAAGTGTTGTTCAGCCTGGTTGATTTATATTCAAGACAGACAATTAAACCCTCTGATGGTCTTCCTTTATGAGTCGCCGTCCTGGGCCTTCCCGGTCAAAAGTGACCGGAGGCCTAAGAATGAAACTTCTTCCATCCCAGTAAAACCAATGCAATTTATTTTTGTTCTATAATATTTATTCTTTTAATTTAGTATTTTCAGACAATTTGATTGAATTTATTAATATTTATGCAATATTTATGGTATATTTTTTCAATGGAAATGTACACAGCTATGGAAAAAATTAAGAGACCACTGCCAAATCAGCAGTTGCTCTGGATTTATTATTTATATTATAAATAATAAATCCAGAGCAACTGCTGATTTGGCAGTGGTCTCTTAATTTTTTCCATAGCTGTATATATATTATTCTTATTATTTTTTTTTTATTATTAATGCAGTATTTATGTTTATAGATGAAGTCTCAGGCCTTCAGAAAAAAAAATATTTTTGAAAAAAATTAGCACCATACTGGTTACAGTATAGAGATAAAAGCATAAGAAATTGTTAATTCATAGTTCATGTTAACTAACGAACCTCATTGTAAAATGTTACCGATTTTACTTAGCAACACTAGCGTCACTCCTCACCAGAAGGCCGAGAGACGTCAGGCTAGATGTTCAGCTCCTGGTTCTGGAGCCCAAAGACTGCCGGCTACATCCACCACAATTTGGAGGCACATGCAAGGCATTGTGGGCAGGAAGTTCGGTCACGACCAACTGCAGGCACTGGAATGCTGTTCGGATGAGGGATTCCCTGTGGAATGAAAGATGTGTACAAATGAGACTTTGAACTATACACGTGTGTCTCTATCACTCAGGAGCATTGAACCTTTTCCAATCATGATTTGTTTGTGTTCACACAGCAGAGTGCCTCACCCCTGAGTCGTTCGGGATATGGCTCCACCACCCCCAGTCCAGAGGCCACCCCGGTCCGAGACTGTCTCCCTGGTTCTGTAGGATCTGCAGCACACACTCCAGCTGCTTGCTGTCGGATGTCGGCGCGGAGGACGTTGGAGAGCTGCTTCAGCGGGTTCAGAAGCAGCAGCTGCAAACGCTGAGGAGGACAGGGCATCGAGTTAAGTGTCGGCCAATCAATAACCAAAATCAAACTATGAAGAAGGACTGGGAATCGAAAAACTTGAGGTCAGGAATCAGATACTTGTTTGAAATTAACATTTAGATTCCTCTTATCGATTGCTTTGTGAGCATTATTTCAACATGACTTTAAACAATTCAAGCGAAGGAGCGGACTCGCTGTTTTCTGTGCTGCACACACATTTAATGCACAGAAAATGTGATTTTAAACATATAAGCTGCACACATCCAAAATATCGTGCACACAGCAAAAGTGATTCTAAACAATTCTAGCCCGAGACGTCTTCAAGTTCACTCGTTCTTGATTGAATAACTTCTGTAAGTATATTTTATTATATAAAATGCAGTGTTATTTTACATTTGATTACAGTTTCTGTAACCGAACACCTGAAAATCTTAAAATATTCACTTCAATTTTGAATCGTATCTTTGCTCAGTTGTATCTATTTGTTGTGATTGCTAAATTATTGTTCTTTTTTAATGCACTTGAAAAAAAACACAAACACAAAGAGTGTTTGCTTGTGCTTTAATAATGTTTGATATTTATATTAGTTGGGTATTTTTATATGGTGTTTTTGAACCACAGGGTAAAAGTTTCTCTGTGTACAGTGTTGTTCAGCCCGTTGATTTATATTCAGGATATACAATTTTTTTATACAATAGTCTTACATTTTTTTTTCTTTTCCACCAGGGTGTTCCACAGATATAAACAAGTTCGATTTAAGACTTTTTAATGCCACTTTGAATGAAATTTAAGACCTAAACCTTGTGATGGAAATACACATTATATTGATATTTAATGTTTATACGCTAAGTAATTGAAGTAATTGAATATTAGCTACTTGTTTATTGAACTAAAATCAACGTTACATTTGTGCAATTGTGAGAATATTCAGCAAAATAGCTCCCATCATGTGATGTTACTCAACTATATGTAATAAATAAAAAAACTCAACATTTTGAATTTTTACCT
Source organism: Hybognathus amarus (assembly GCA_030378365.1). NCBI lineage: Eukaryota > Metazoa > Chordata > Actinopteri > Cypriniformes > Leuciscidae > Hybognathus > Hybognathus amarus. Next base: position 47,172 of record JAQIUQ010005441.1, read on the forward strand.
CAGTGTGTTTCTGTCAGTTGATGAGTGCTGTTGTGCTGGTTTGTTTTGATTTAATCACTATAAAGTCTCTCTCAGACACAGGCGAATCTCAACAGCGCTACCAGAAATACATTATCATCAATCGCTGTTTATGTAATAAAATCAGAATCATTCTCACGATTCCATATTAGCTGGTTATTTGACAGACATTGGGTCCATTATCACCTGGCTTTGGGACAGCGGCGGCTCGTGTTTGTAGGACAGTTTAGCTTTGATCAGCGAGGTAATGGCCTCTGCGGCCCATTCCCTCATTCAAGTGTTAGATGCTGACACACCTGACAAGATAATGGCATAACAGGATTTATCTATTAGCAATCAGTATCATTTTGGTACGAGGATGAGCTGGCATCGGGCTGAAAATCACACATTACTGAAATACAGACAGACATATCAAATCATTGCAAATGGAGGATGACAACACAAGAATGGGTCAAATAACATCTTCAACACAAGAAAGCAAAGCAATAGATATTAGTAGTAAAAAATTTTGCAGGTATATATGCAGACTGATTTGCAAAATATTCAGTGAATTCTTATATTGATTTTTCAAGGATGGCAAGAGGAGATATTGTTTATTGGATTTAGAGTGTGTAGATCACAGATTCGGTGTGTTTTTGTGAATGTAAAACAGATATTAGATTAAATAATACTCAAAATAATGTGGCCATTCTTGAATCACAGTCAGAAAGTCACATTTAGCACATTAAATGACATTAACACTTCCCCAATGCATTAAACTCTATGGAGACAAAACGACAAGCGTTGATTTAAACTTCTGACTTCTGTTATTTCTAATCTATTACTTCTGACTTTCTGAAGTTGTAAAAGTTCAATTATTTAAGGTAAAACTAATATATTATAGACTTCATTACATGCAAAGTGATATATTTCAAGCCTTTATTTGTTATAATTTAGTTTATTATGGATTACAGATATGAAAACCTTTTCACCATATTCTAATTTTGAATGTGGGGTTTTACATAAGCTGTATGACATAATCATCGCCAATAAAGGTTTGAAATATCTCACTTTGCATGCAATGAGTCTATATAATATATTAGTTTCACCTTTTAAGATGAATTACTGAGATAAATTAAGTTTTGCACCATATTCTCATTTTCAAAGTGTCACATGTATAAAATGACATTCTGAAAATAATTATATAAATAAAATAGCCGTTCTGTGATCTGGGATGATAATGAAAACAAAAACATCTGATTAATGCAACAACAAAAACATGAAATGAAACAAAACGCAGGCGGGATTTGAAAACACAACTTCAGACAGACCGATTATTAAAGAGAAGAACATACTCAAAAAGAAGGATATCTGAAGTTAAAAAGAAAGTTTGGCACTTACCTTCTACAAAACAGACATGTAGCAAAAGACAGAGAAGGGAAGAAGGCGGAAATAAGACAACATGAGGACATCGTGCTTTCAGCGCATATATATACATTATATTATATATATACACACACATATATACATACATATATATAACTACAGAAGAAGTGTGAGTACAGCAGACAAGGACAGCAAGTACAGAGCAGACAGTTTCAGAGCAGCCCGCCAAATTTTAAATATTAATATAAATATTAACAACTGTAATTAGTTGTGCTGATATTAGTAAAATTTGTTTCAGCAATATTATTAGTATCTAGAGACCATGAAACAATATCAGTCAGTGATTAGAGCTGAAGTACACAGAGGGAAACAAAAAACAAATTGTGCAAAATATTAATAAAACCAATGGACAAAGACACCTTTAAAACTAGAAAATAATACAACAGGTAAAAACTATATAAATACTGTTCGTTTTCTGACAGGTGGTGACCATAGACCTCCATTATATGACTGACAGACAAGAACGGTTATGACCTAAAAATATCAAAATTGAAACAAAAGACACCTACATCTTGGATGCCCTTGAGGTAAGATAAAACATATCAAAAATTAATTTCAAAGTGAACTATCCCTTTAAGATGGGTTTGCGTTAACGTCGTTAATAACGCGTTTAACTGTCAGCCCTAGTATAAATATAAATATATAATTAAAATGAATTATATACATAATAAATATAATAAAAAACATAAAATAAATACAAAACAAATGGTCAAAGGCAACTTTACAGTATTGAATTTCAAAACGAGGAGCTGCATTGTTTCGATTGGCCCCTGGTCTCACCTCCAGCAGATGAGCCGTCAGAGGCCTCCAGAGAATCTCAGATCCGGTCCATATTCACCAGTCCGGTCTCTAACAGTTTGGCCACCGCAAACAGAGATGGCTCCTGAGCGGAGGAGATCAGAGAGATGAAAACATGAGGAAATTATGCAGTTAGCTTCAGCATTATAACCGTCCTGAGACATATTGTGTATGTGTTGCTCTCTCTCTCTCTTTGTCCTGCCCTTTCTTTTTACAGGATTGGATGAGCCCAAAGTGATCTCCAGATGAGATTGGTGCTAATGGGACCAAAGGAGCACTAAATGCACAACCTGTGATGTCTAGTGTTGTGCAGATCGAGGCTAACACTGAAACAGCTGAAGCCAAATCTAGCCCCCCTAGTGGTCAGAACGTGTAAATGCAACAAAAAACAGGCCAATCATGCATTTTATTAATCTATTGCACATTTTTTTATTGAAAGTAAAATATTTATAAGATTATCTATATGTTCTTGTTCCCAAACGTCAGGGTTTGTTTAGTTTGTTCTACGATTGGTTCAGCTAAACAGGCCAACAAGAGACTTTTAACTTCCATTATTCATTTTAATGATACTAATGTCTAGTTAAAATGTATAAAACTGATCAGAGATCAGGTAAACCCCACAGACACTTGTTCACTGGTGAGGCTTCAAATATCTCAATTTGCATGTGATGAGTCGATAGAATATATTAGTTTCACCATTTAAGTTCAATTACTGAAATAAATAAATTTTTGCACCATATTCTGATTTTTCGAGTTTCCCTGTGTGTTGCGGCCTCAACCTAGAGGGGCTCATAACACCCGAAGGACCATCAGGTCCGGTAAACGACGCACCTTGTTGTTTCCGTAAGCCATTTCCATGGCCTCCATGGATAAAGAGCACAGGGCGTTTATCAGGTGATGCAGAGAGACGTCGTCCAGGTATCTACAACCACACACACCATTTAATTCTACAATTGATCTATGGATGGAAACGCTACTTATCAAGACAATTGTACTCTTTAAAAAGTATCAGTGACATCATGCTCTATATGCATTATTTCTATTGTGACGTTCTTACTGTGAGCTTTCAAAAAGTCTGGAAAGGATGTTTGATATGACGGGTAGATCGATCACATCACCGCTGTGGTCAAAACCTGCGACAGAATAAAAAAATAAACTCAATAATTTACTCTGCATTTCATAGTATTGCATATTATCATTAATATTGTTGGCTCTTTTGGATAACAACGTCAGCTAAACGCATGAATGTAAACATTTGGCCTGTGGAAATAGTTGGGAAGCCTGTATTTACCGTGCTGGGACCCTCAACAGCCCGACCGGGTTTCAGGACTCCTCCAACGGCCGGTTTCAGGCCCAGAATCCACACCAGATGCTTACAGGGAAGAGGAGATGAATTTGAGTGTTGAATATGAATACGATCAGGCATGTCATCAGCAAAAAAGATGGAAAACCTGAACTCCCTCTTTATTTTTCGAATAAAGAAATATTGCACTACTGAATTAATATTGTAATGTAAAATAAAAAAGGCATTTATTAAAAATTATTATTTTTACAGAACAAATAAAAATGACAATACTAATATTTATTGCCGTCTTAATTTCTTTGGTTTCATACGTTGAGCCAAATACATTATATTTTAAAATGCATTGCATTTTACTTATTATATATATATATATATATATATATATATATATATATATATATATATATATATATATAATAAATCAATATAAAAAATAAAAAATTGAATAAATTATATATTTAAATAATTTAAACTGTATAAATAAATAATAAAGAAATGTAAAGAAATAATACATAAAAAATAAATAAATATAGAAAATAAGCAAAACAAATAGACAAAGATGACTTTAAAGCGAAACAGTATTTATGAATAAATTAATAATATACATTATTTAAATAAATTATACATACAGTATATAATAAATAAATCAAAAATATAAATAAGACAAATTGACAGACAACTTCAAAACTAAACAGTATAAATAAAGTGAGAATGAAAATTTTATATATTATATTATATATTTTTATTAATAGAAATTAGATTGCCACAAAGACCCCCCTTTATTTTCTAATAAAGAAATACTATTACCATTGCATTCATAATTATAATAATAATGTATTTAATAATAAAAATGTATTTATGAATAATAATAATACATTTATAAAACAACAGTAAAATTATAATCCTAATAATTATTGCTTCACTTTTGTTTAGATCTATAAGTTAAAATCAATGTGCTTGAAAACAAGTTTTTTAGGCACATTTTTTATTCGCACGGGTTATACATCTCCGGTCGGAAAACACCAAATTCAGTATAAATATGGAAAAAAGTCACATGAACAAACAGTATTCAGTCTCACACAGTTCTCTGGCTTGTGATTGGTTAATAATCTGGTTCAGACTTGTACCTGTAGTGTTGCTAAAACCAGCTGCCATGAGGTTCCCAGATAAACGCCGTGACAGTGAGCCAGATTCAGCAGCGGTCCGCATGCACTGGATGTTCTTCGCTGTGAGCTGAAACACACACACACACAGAAGGATAGAAGAGTTTTCAGTTTGCATGGAAAAGCATTTAGTTTCACTGTGAAAAACATGAACGTATGATTTGCCACCAACGGTGCCCTGCGGCTGAGCGGTGAGCGGCTGACCGACTGCTACAACCTGCTGGTGCGACTCACTCGACGGACTGACCATACTGCACACTCTGACCCTGGATAGAGTACACTACACACACACACACATTTATATACACAAACACCCTAAAGCTTGCAGCTAATAGCTCAAACAGAAGACGAGCATCATCACATGCCTTGAGATTGGCATAGTTTTATTTCAGTTCGCCTCATAGCTGGTTTGATTTGCACTGAGAGAAGAGCCTATGGTAAGTGTGTGTGATGATGTGGGATATTTTAATTCCAAAGGCCAAGAGAACTCTATTAGGATCCATAATGTCCCAGATCCATGAAATAACAGGCCTTTAAAAATAAAAATCTGCCCCTCTTTGGGAATTTAAAGGAGTAGTTCACTTAAAAAAAAAACTTTGGTTGATAATTTACTCACCCCATTTCATCCAAGATGTCCATGTCTTTCTTTCTTCAGTCAAAAAGAAATTAAGGTTTTTGATGAAAACATTCCAGGATTTTTCTCCATATAATGGACTTCAATGGGGACCAACGGTTCAAGGCCCAAAATACAGTTTAAGTACAAACTGCACACTGTTCAAAGGGCTTTAAATGACACCAGACGATGAATAAGTGTCTTATCAAGCGAAACGATCGCTCATTTAAAAAATAAATAACTAAGTTTAAGTTTTATAAGCTCAAATGCTCAGCCTTGCTCTGTTCTGTGATGCGCGTTACGATGACTCTCCTGTTCAAACTCGTTCATCAAAATGAACAAATCTTTTCCGAGTCAATTGGTTCATTCAACGAACGAAATGAACGAGTTGACTCGGAAAAAGATTCGTTCATTTTGAAAAACGAGTTGACTCGGGAAAACATTCGTTCATTTGATAAACGTGTTTGAAATGGGAGAGTCACTATTTTTTTTAATTGAACTACTCCTTTAACATAGGGGTGTCCTGACTTGTGACCCCTGTATTTTAAGGAAGAACATTTATTTAATTAAGGCATTTAGATCAATTTCCAAAAGATGATTTTTAATCCTCTTTTTAGTCAACTTTAGCATGGGTGTGTTCACTTATGTATAGTAATATAATTATAGTACTAATTAAATATCACCGTTTTGGTCAAATATTTTGACACCGAAGGTTCATAATCTGCTTATGAACATGTGATTATTGCGTGTTGTATGTGTGTGAACATCTGCATGCGCAGGCGGACGCACCTTTATTGGCGAGGTTGGTGGTGTTGCTGCTCAGGATGGTGAGAGCGTAGTGAGGAGGGAGAGAGGCTTACAGATCGCAGTGACTGAAAGCGTCCGCGCGCGTCAGCCGAACCCAGACGGCCACACAGAGACGCCACACACAGCTCCGCCTTCAGGATGTTCTTCTGTGGCCGCCTCGTCCGTACTCGACACACACACACCGAACATCATCAGGACTGGGAGGTTCTGTGACTACATATGCCAAGTAAGGTGTGTGTGTGTGTGTGAGAGAGTGAGTGTGTGTGAGTGAATAAGTGTGTGTGTGAGTGAGTGAGTGTTGTGTGTGTGTATACCTGGCGTCCAGCAGCAGTGAGAGAGCCGCTAGTAAGCCGCACCAGCAGGCGTTCACCATTTCCTCCCAAACCTCATGAGCCACTACAAACACACACACTATCATTACAGGAACAAAACAGACTGTTACACGATGGAGAGAGCGTCCATCTTTATTTACAGTCTATGGCGCTGAACGGAGTAAATAGAGTCATTTTTGATTTCATGCCGACTTTAAAGTGAAGTCAGCACACACTCACTGGGGTCCTGAGGTGGAGACGACACAGGCTCCGCCTCCTCTCTCATAGCCTCTTCCTGCTCCTGTTGGGCGAGCTCTCTCTCGATCATCATAGTGATGCCCCTCACCAGATCCAGCAGAGCACTGAACGCCACAGACATGGCGTAACCTTCAGGGATCGAAGGCGGCTCCACCTTATCCAGCATCTCCAGGCTGAGGGGTCAAGTTAAAAAGCAGAGTTCACTCAAAAATGAAAATCAGCCCATGATTTCCTCACCCTCAAGTCATCCTAGGTGTGTATGACGTTCTTCTTTCTTTTATGATGATAGATGCACTTTTATGATGGATAGATGCACTTTTATGAGGATAGATGCACTTTTATGATGGATAGATGCACTTTTATGATGGATAGATGCACTTTTATGATGGATAGATGCACTTTTATGAGGATAGATGCACTTTTATGATGGATAGATGCACTTTTATGATTGATAGATACTTATGATGAATGCACTTTTATGAGGATAGATGCACTTTTATGAGGATAGATGCACTTTTATGACGGATAGATGAACTTTTATGAGGATAGATGCACTTTTATGACGGATAGATGCACTTTTATGATGGATAGATGCACTTTTATGATGGATAGATGCACTTTTATGATGGATAGATGCACTTTTATGAGGATAGATGCACTTTTATGATGGATAGATGCACTTTTATGATGGATAGATGCACTTTTATGACGGATAGATGCACTTTTATGAGGATAGATGCACTTTTATGATGGATAGATGCACTTTTATGATGGATAGATGCACTTTTATGATGGATAGATGCACTTTTATGATGGATAGATGCACTTTTATGATGGATAGATGCACTTTTATGATGGATAGATGCACTTTTATGAGGATAGATGCACTTTTATGATGGATAGATGCACTTTTATGATGGATAGATGCACTTTTATGATGGATAGATGCACTTTTATGACGGATAGATGCACTTTTATGATGGATAGATGCACTTTTATGATGGATAGATGCACTTATATGATTGATAGATGCACTTTTATGATGGATAGATGCACTTTTATGAGGATAGATGCACTTTTATGATGATAGATGCACTTTTATGAGGATAGATGCACTTTTATGATGGATAGATGCACTTTTATGATGGATAGATGCCCTTTTATGATTGATAGATACTTTTATGATGGATGGATGCACTTTTATGAGGATGGATGCACTTTTATGATGGATAGATGCACTTTTATGAGGATAGATGCACTTTTATGATGGATAGATGCACTATCCATAGACGTTGCCCGAGAAAAATGGCGTTCATCAGGTTCAGTTTGTATCCAGCCTCTCACCGGGAATTCAGATGCCCCAACGCTTGTGAAGAGACGACTCAACGCTGGCGATATGTTATGGCACCGTGTTACATATAAACAATATTTATATATAAACAATATGAATGTAAGCCAAAGGAGAACTGGCCCCGACTGAGCCTGGGTTCTCCCAAGGTTTTTTCTCCATCCAATCTGATTTTGGTTCCTTGCCACTATCGCACTTTTATGATGGACAGATGCACTTTTATGATGGACAGATGCCCTTTTATGATGGACAGATGCCCTTTTATGAATGGACAGATGCCCTTTTATGATGAATAGATGCCCTTTTATGATGGACAGATGCACTTTTATGATGGACAGATGCACTTTTATGATGGATAGATGCACTTTATGATGGATAGATGCACTTTTATGATGGACAGATGCCCTTTTATGATGGATAGATGCACTGCTATGATGGACAGATGAACTTTTATGATGGATAGATGCCCTTTTATGATGGATAGATGCCCTTTTATGATGGATAGATGCGCTTTTATGATATTTCATGACTCTAGATGGGCTTATATCTCTATATGGAGTTCTAGAGTCAGTTCACTGGGTTCTAAAGTCAGTTCTCTTCAGTGTTTGTTTTTCCATTTGTGGAAAAAAGTCTTGGACCCCTCTGAATGAACACAACACTTTTTTTATAAAAAAAAAAGACCAGAGGGAAGGATGAGGTTAAGGACCCCGAGAGGTGAATGTTCACTCACTAGGTGGCTTTGGCACTGCCCTGCACCGCTGACGGTCATGAGGGGATCCACGTGCCCCGGTACTCGAAACGCAGCCTGTGTGTTCAGACCCGCTCCTGCTCCGGCACCGGGACCCTGAGCAGACCCCTGAGAACCCGACGCCGACACACCTGAGGGACACACACACACACTATTACACCAGACAATCTGCATGTTTGTGTGTGTGAGATTGAGTTTGTGTAAGAGAGTATGTGTTGTGGAAATTAGGGTTCACGTACCAACCCAGAAGTGATCAAATAAAAATAAAAATCTACATCAAAATGTATAGGCAAGACAAGTAGTTTGTTTAGGGATGGTTTGTAGGGAATTACAAACCTACGCACATATATTCAAACACACATAAATATAGAATCAGTTCTTAATGCACATGTAAACACCATCAGAGTTTATCACAGGTTCAGTTTAAAGAGAACGGTGTTGTCTTAGCCGTCCCTAATTTAATAACAAATGATCATTTCAATGTTTGTGTGACTGTTGGCGTGTGTGTGTATGTGTGTATGTGTGTATGTGTGTGTTGAGACCTGGAGGTGTGCCCGGTGGATGAAGTGTTTCCTGTGCTGGGGAGGATGAAGAGGGACTGGATGAAGGAGCCCAGAGCGTACGATGTCTGTCTGAAGACTTTGGTGGAGTGTTGCTTCATGTCATACGACTGACAGAAAGACCTGCGCACACACACACATGGTCATCAGATCTATATGAGGTTTAGGGGTCGGGTTAGTGTAAGGGGACAGCATATACAGTTTGTACAGTATTAAAAAATATTAAGTCTATGGAACTTTCCAATTTGAGACAGCTAAGTAAACGTGTTGTGTGAGAGTGTGTGTGTGTGCTCACCGCAGTAAATGTGGCTGAACACACAGTCTGTGAACGGAACTCCACAGGCCACGGCTCGTAACCACTGCGGCTTCTCTCCGATCCAGAAACTTCACCAGCAGAGAGAGAAAGATCTCACACTCGCGTTACCTGCAAACACACACACACACACGACAGCTGTAGACGTGAATAAGGTAAAAACATTTAACGAATAAAAATCCACTTATTTCTTTAGTTAATTGAAAACATTCAAAATTTCTATTATTTTTTTGTATAACAAGTATTCTGAAATGTTTATGCTTATCTAATTTCAATATGCACCAATTTACATACATTCCCATAACAGAAATCTGATCATTGGATAAAGCCTGATTCAAAACCAAATCATTTTGTTGACATCAGAGGTTTTGAAAATCTCTTTTTCTCCCTCTGTGGATCAGAAAATACTGTCAACAGACAGAAAAACAATACATTTGACCATGATTTTAGGAATAAAGGAGGAGTATGAAACACTGAACAAACCTTTCAGAATACAGATACTTTACAGTTACTTATACTGAGCAGGAGAAAAACTCATGGCCTTTAAGAACGTTATATAATTAAAATCTACAGATGCAATCAGATAAAGAAGTTCCACTAGTCTAAAAGAACATGACAAAAGCCAAACCTCCAAAAAAAACAATGTTTTTACCTACAATGATAAAAACACCATGTTGCAAGAATCAAACTTTTGAATATAAAATGGCCATTATGACTTTTTGTTGCAATAAACCAGTATTTTTGTCTTGTTTCTAGTCCAAATATCTAAACCTTCTTAAACCAAGATGCATTTACTAGAGGAGATGTTATGTCTTGTTTTCTGGGTCCACCAATGGATTAATCTTGTTTCCGTTTGAATGAAGATTATTTTTCTGACCCCATAGGCAGACAATTTAGCTTGTTTTAGGCAAAAACTCACTTCCTTTTTAATTGTCTCCCAGACATAACATCTTACAGCATTGTGTTCCTCTAGAGTCTAGTAAAAAAAGCATCTTGATTTAAGAATGTTTATATCTTTGGACTGGAAACAACACATGCATTTTTTTGCGGTATACAACAAGGTTTCTTGCAAGAAAAGAGCCATAATATTTGATTGATAATGGCCATTCTGTGCAGTGTGTGTACGGGCGTATGAGTGTGTGTCTCACCAGGAGGCTGTAGAAGTGTTTGATGAGGACCGAGACGACCCGCAGCAGTCTCATGCAGATTGGGAAATACGGTTTCTCCACGGGGACCGAGACGCCGCGCTGGAACAGCTGCCCTGCCGGAACTTGATGTTGGGAGAGAACAGCTTGATGACCAGCGGACACACACGCTCCTTCAACAGGAAACTGAACTCCTGATGCTGCAGAGACAGAAACACATGGACATAGATCAGAAGGTCAACAGCTGGGTTGTGTGTGTGTCATATCCTCTTGTTTTTACCATCTTTTATGATAGTTTAGTTTATCAGGATGTGTGTTGTTTACCTGCAGGAAAACTTCAGGAAAGTCGTTTAAAACCGATTCCAGCAGCTCTAAGCCGAACGTGCGGGTCATCTCAGTCATTCCCACTAACCAGTAGGGGCGTTGCGTTCACCAACTGACACAAATCCTAAAGAAAAGGACATTTACATGTAGGGTTCAGCACGAGTCTTTATTGTCAGCACGGGGGACTTTCAGTGCTGCTGTAAATGCTAAATAATAGACCTGCCACTTTTTCTGTAACGTGTAATGTGTTTATTTCACATGGGTAGGGTGCGCCACCTGAGAAAAACATTTTGACCCAGGAAAGACCCTGAAGTGTGATGTCTCACCTGGAACAACATGTATGCGTCTTTAGCGCTGGGTCTCAGCGTGCTGACGGAGCGCCGGTTACTGTTTCCCAGGACAGCAGGAGGTTCATCCATCATACCTGCGCGAACCGATACACAACACATGAAGAAACAGGACACAGGGCTCTGGATACAGGAAAAAAGGCAATACACACATTCCCCAGGCTATCCAAGTTCTCGCTCACCTTTGAATTTGTCATCCTCCGCCACCATCCTCTCAAACACCACGGTCACGACCTGTCTGACGGTGGCGGCCGCCGTGTTGTTGGTGATGTTATCTTTAGTGAAGTGCAGCCGGAAACACAGAACGATTGCCTGAGATGAAGCACAAAAGCAACGGTTGCACTTTATTTAGCATGTACTTACAGCGCACGCCACCGACGCACCGTTAACATGAGCAGGGTTTGTGCAAATACTGAGAAATGAAATTCAAGCAGTATTACCAAGTATAATAACTACATATGAAGAGTTCAGATGCAAAAGCCTCTAATGTGCCATTTGAAATTTTCTTCAAAATGACCATTTTTATCAAGCTTGTATATTTAAGTTCAGTAATTTTCACTTTGAATGACAATTAGTAGATAATCTTCATTGCCATTTAAGTGAAATTACTGAACTTAAATATACAAGCTTGATAAAACTTACTCGTTTTAGAAGAGAAATTTCAAATGGCACTTTTGCATCTGAACTCTTCAGCTATATATATATATATATATATATATATATATTGGGAAACAGGACAGTAAAATAAAAAGCTACCAAAGCAATATTGCAGATGATTGTGAGAGGTTTTGGTTATACTAGTTGAATAAAAAGCATTAGACTGAAAAACAAACTTATAGAATAGTATTTTTAGTTCAGGGTTAGGCCTGCTGACATCATTAGATCCTGCTTTAGAGTTAAACAGGCTCTTTAACTTCAATATGTAAATCAGGATTCCCACAGCTTTTGAATTCCCACAATGTTTACGATGAACTTTCCTGTCATTTGGGATTAATGTTTGTGATGAATCATTATAAGTGATAATACATATCATAAAATTTAGAGCTGATAATACTATAAATATTTAAATTCGCTATAAAAAATTTCCATGAATGTGTTTCTTTCAATATTTTTATTCTTTTTCCAAACCTGGAAATCATTAATACCCCCTAAAATCTCCAGCTGTTGATATGTAAATGTGGGCGGGCATATGTTAATGATCTAACAGTTGTGACATCATAATTCTTTATGATACAATATGGAAATTCATGTATGTTTTAATAGATAATAACCGATAAATTGCCAGATGTTGTAAATATATCCACATACTTTGTTGTATATTCCCGTGCGTCTCCATCCCTCAGTGCGAGTGTGTGTGTTAGTGTACCTTGGACAGGACCTCCGTCGATGTACGATGAGTGTTGGTGGTGAGCAGCACCAGGACCGTCTGCAGCAGCTTGAGCTCCTCCAGCCCGTTCTCCATCAGCTGCCACAGCATGTTAATGATGTTCCCAGCCGCCGCCTGTGCACACACACACACACTCTCATTAACTCGGAGAAAACGCTGAAACTCTGATGTCATTACTCTGAGAACTCCAGCGTTCTCTTAACTGGGTGTCATCTGGTACTTTGATATGCAGAACGCTCCTTATTCTTGATTCATGCTGTTTGTGATAGTGTGAGTGAGTGAGTGAGTGAGTGTGTTTGTGAGTGAGTGAGTGAGTGTGTTTGTGAGTGATGTGATGTGAGTGAGTGTGTGTGTTTGTGAGTGAGTGTGTGTGTTTGTGAGTGAGTGAGTGTGTTTGTGAGTGAGTGAGTGTGTATGTGAGTGAGTGTGTGTGTTTGTGAGTGAGTGTGTGTGTTTGTGAGTGAGTGAGTGTGTTTGTGAGTGAGTGAGTGTGTTTGTGAGTGAGTGTGTGTGTTTGTGAGTGAGTGAGTGTGTTTGTGAGTGAGTGAGTGAGTGTGTTTGTGAGTGTGTGTGTGTGATGTATGTGAGTGAGTGAATGAATGAGAGTGAGTGTGTGTGAGTGCGTGTGAGTGTGTTTGTGTGTGTGAGTGAATGAGAGTGAGTGTGTGTGAGCGAGTGTGTGGGTGAGCGAGTGAGTGAGTGAGTGTGTGTTCTAACCTCAGACACGACCTCATGTGACATGAGCCTCTGAATGGCAGCGAGACACAGTTGTGTGATTTTGGGTTCTTTGGTCCCGCAGCCCATGAGGAACGGCTGGACCACCTCAGAACTGTTCTCCTTCAGCGCTGAACACACACAAGATGCTTCATTAAATCACCACACGGTTCACTCATAACACACACTTCATCCACATCACACACTCTCACCTGCCAGGATGTCCGTGTTTCTGGCGGCGATGGTTTTGATCTTGACAATGCCAGATTCTGCAGCCTAGACACAAACAAGAAACTCACGTGAGAGATTCGTTACGGCAAATCATTAACTGACGAATTGTTAAAGCAAGGGATGATCCGATGTAGATAATTATAGTAACACTTTACAAATAAGGGTCCTTAGTTAACAATAATTGACTACCTTAATTAACAAAAACAAAGAATGAACAATACTTCTACAGCATTAATTAATCTTAGTTAATATTAATTTCAACAATTACTAATGTTATTTAAATCAAATGTTGTATTAGCATTAGATAATGCACTGTGAACTAACATGAACAAACAATGAACAGATGCATTTCTATTACCTAAAATAAACAAAGATGAGTAAATACTGTAACAAATGTATTGCTCATTATTAGTTTATGTTAGTCAATATATGAACTAATGAACCTTATTCTAAAGTGTTACCATAATTGTTTTCATGTCATGGTCAATAACCGATAAATTGCTGATATTATAAATCTATTTTGTAAAATAAATAAATAAACTAAAATATGCTGCAATAAAGAGAATTCAGAAGCGTGGAAACATGAGCGAGTGTGTCAGTGCCGAGCCATGATGCACACAGAGTTTAACAGGCCACAATGACTCTCTTCTTCTAGAACAGCAGGGAAACAACGATCATCTCACACACACACACACACACACACACACACACACACACACACACACACACACTACGCTATCTGTTCGGCAGGCTGATTCCCTCTCTCCATTTCTGCTTGTCACATCTGATCATCCGTCTCTCTCGACTCCTCACACACTCCAGGGAGATCCACGGGCTGTTAAAGACACAAGACGCTCGGGTACACACACACACACACACACACACAGCTGTCTGTCGTCCGTATGACAGATCTGTGTTTGGTGTCCTCATCTGATGAGGTGAAGTGCATGATGGGCTCAAGGTTCTGCAGGAGAAAACCAACGTCTGATGTTTTGCAACAGATCTCGGATCTGATTCAGACAGTTTATCCCTAGCAACCACATAAAAACACCCTAACAACCACCCAGAGTACCCTAGCAACCACAAAGCAAAACACCTTAGCAACCATCCCAATACCTTAGCAACTGCATAGCAACCACCCTAGCAACCAGTCAGGGTACTCTAACAACCACATAGCAACACCCTAGCAACCACCCCAAATACATTAGCAACCGCATAACACCCTCCCTATCTATATATGTCTGTCAGAAAATCAAACTTTTAAAATTACTATTTCAAACTTAAAACTTAAAGCTGTTAAAGCTACACATCATATAATGCATTGCATGATCTCATGAATAATTGTAACCACAGTTATAATACTTAAAATGCATTAAAATACATGACAAAAACTGAGTTCAGACGCAACAAGGAATCTGCAAATATTATAATGCATTTTAACTGTGGTTACAATTATCTATGACAAGACATAATGCATCATAACGTCGTACAATAAAGCGTTATACATAAACTCCTACTGGAAAGTCACATTATTAAACATGCCTAATATGAATAAATCAATTTAAATTCATACTAAACATAAATGCATTAAATAAAAGGGATTCTATCAAAAAGAATAAATTATTAGGTACATAAAATGAACTTAGAAAACCTTGATGTGCAGTTTACGGTACATTGTTGCTTAAACTAAAGTGACTTTTCTTTTTAATGACGATGGACTGAGAAAACGCCTGAAAAAAACAAAAAAGAAAACATTACGCCTCATTTATTAAACATGATTAAACGTTTTTTTTTCTGAAAAATCGTACACATTCAATTAAAAATGTAATGTGTAATTAGTATTTTTTGAAGACACTGACCTATTAGGGTTAGGTTACAATGCAAAATAATAATAATGTTTTAAAAAATTTATAATAATAATGAAAAAATAATAATAATAATAATATATTTATTTTTCTTACTATTATGTAATATATATAAGGTAAAATATTTTAACATTCTAAACAAGTTACATCTACCTGAGAAGCAAAATATAGACAGTTCTTGAATAAGTGCATTTCTAATCACAGAAACTCTATTTCCTATTTTCAAACGGCCGTTTTATGAAGTGCCACGTGTTAAAATTAGGAAGTTTCTTGTTATCTGGAGGATCAGTCAGCAAACAGAAGCGGTCTGCTGCTCGAACACACAGATGCGCTCCTCAGACTCGGGTGAACGAGTCAGACACAAGTGAGCTTTCGGATGAAGTTAGCGCTGTTAAACGAGAGGACGCAGCGAGTCGGAGAAGTGAAACACTCTTTCTTTCAGTCAAACACAGCGTGTGTGTGTGTCACACTGAGGTCTCGAGCAGTTCAACGGTGTCTTTATATCTGGGAGAACCTCATGAAGAGAAGAGTGTTCCAGTCCTGCTGGAAGCTCGTGTTTCGAGTCGACGTCACTTTCGTGGGATCGGTGTATCTTCTGATGATGAACTACACAGAGATACTGAAAGGATTTTAAACGCTACTTCTAGAAAATGAAGAGCAAAGGATGTGCATCAGGAGTGTTTTGTGCAACACAACCTTCACGAGATGACTTGAAATTACCAAAACTCACTCTCTCTCTCTCTCTCTCACACACACACACACACATCTCTCTCTCTCTCTCTCTCTCTCTACAAGGTGGAGTGTAAAAAATGCTCTTGTGGCTATTGGTAGTTTTTTCATTTATATATATATATTTTTTTTTTTCTTGTCTGTGTGGTGCAAATAATGTTTTTTTTTAATTAGCAGTTTGATTAAAAGAGTTTTAAAAGTCAAAAGTCTCTCTCTCTCTCACACACACACACAAACTCTCTATCTCTCCGTTCATTGACTGAATTCCATCAGGTCAGATACCTGGATAATTCAGTGATTTATGACCTTTGTCTGCATGTCACTCTGCTTTCAGATGATTGACAGCTGCTTTATGACACTTTGACGGATATTACCAATGACATCATCAATCATCCGAGCGTGTCTTCGGACACTGTCACACAGATTTAAGGAGTGCCTAATAAACGCATTATTTTTACAATAAACTGAAACTTGCTTGTCGTCGTCACACACATCTTAAAACTATTTTTATTAAGGCAAAGGAAATTATCTAATATAATATTAAATATTATATACTTATTAGTATTGCATTTGCTTAAACCATTATATATTAAGATGTATTATTATACATTAATTATTTGTATATATCTAACATTTTATTTAATTTTTATTTTGCATTTTATTGCATTTACTTAATCATACCATTGTATATTAAGGAATAATATATATTCATTATTTGTATTATTATGTTTTTTAGAACAAATATTGACCCTATCGAATTCTAATACTTTTTTTAATCTATTATTGCATTAGCTTAATCATACCATTAAATATTAAGACATTATATATATTAATTATTTGTATATTTTTTACATGTGCAGAGAAAATAGACTGGCCAAATTCTAGTTTCCACTCTAAAATCAATTTTATGCAATAATATTTAATTGACAATTTATTGAATTTGCTTAATTATGCCACAACATATTATGGTATTACAAATAATTGATTTATACCTTACACAGTGATATACATTACAGTCAAGCTCTCAACTGTCAACGTAACGTTACAGGAACCACGACGTTCACATATAGATATTATAGCCTATGCATATACAGTCACATGTAAAGATACAAACGAACCAATAGATATAACGTCATTATGCACAGATATATGTACTGAGTGTGTATATATATATTATAGATGTATCTATACCTCTTTGACAGGAGGGAATTTCTTCTTGCACTCCATTGACAGAGAGCGCAGATCCGCCTGCATGTTCTCCAGGAGTTTCTTCACCGCTTCAGGACTGCTGGTCGACATCTTTACACTCATTCGACACTAATTCAACTCTTATTTATGATTAATAACTCAATTAAACCGAGCGGGGTGTATCGGCTCCAGCGCGAGACACATAAATATCGTTCACACACATCAATAAACGAGTCTGTCTTCAGCCGCACGCGCTCTCGTGTGTCGCACACATGATCATAATAATCATGCTGATCGTTATGATCGAGAGGCTCTGTGTGATGTTTATGATCTATAAGTGCGCTTCTCGCCTGAGTTTCATGATTTTTTCTTCATTCCTGGATCCCCATAATGCCTGTGCGGAAAATGACACGTCACGTCAGGCGTCACTTCCGTAAACACTGACCGGATCCGCAGAGAAGGAGGGGCTCCGGCGCCCCCGCGAGGCGCTCAGGGAAACTGCAGGCAGTTCACAAAACAAAACACCTCAGTTTACCTCAGGAATTATACTTCAACACACTGAATTCTGAACTAAATCTATATAAACGCATATAAAAAGGCTATTTATTATACTATTATAATACTGAACTAAATCTGTAACATTTTTAAACAGCTCTTAATTGCACGTAAATAATTATTATTAACGCTATTTTCACAATATAATACTGAACTAAATCTATGATACGTTTAAACAGCTCTTTAATGTTAATAATCATTATTGAGGCTTTTTTTCACAATATTATAATACTGAAATCGATAACACATTTAAATGGCTCTTAAGAGCCGTTTAAATTTAGTTCAGTATTATAATATTGTGAAAATTAAATGCATGGAAATAATCATTATCATGGCTATTTTCACAATATAATACTGAACTAAATCTATAACGCATTTAAACAGCTCTTAAATGCACGTAAATAACTATTATTGAGGCTATTTTTTTACACTATTTACATACTTTATTGTTGATATTTTATCCTATTTAACCTTGTGGGTTGCAATATCCTCATCAGAGAGATGCATTTACATTTAGATACTTTTTCCCAAAGTGAACTAGATGAAAAGTCAAGTATTCACAAGGGGGTAATATAAAACTGAAATTGATTATATCCTATTTTATACCATATTTACCTCTAAATGCTATGGATTTGCTCCTTAGAGAGCTTTGTGCAGTCTTGTGTTCATGCAAATGCCATTAAAGTTTCATTTTAAGATGCTTTTAGTAAAGCAAGTGCATTTTAATTTAGGACAGGAACGTTGCATTTCCATTTCGAATTATTCATTCAAAGTGACTGAAAAGTACAAGTATTCACAAGGAAATTTTACATTAACGTAAAGTGAACAAAACAACTTCAATTTATGTTAATGCATCAGCAACAATCCGTTCCCGTCCGATTAAAACGCCGGATTAAATATCACGCAAACTAATGCATCCCAGTTGTTTCTTTAATTGATGTAATGTACATGAGTAATACAGTATATCTGGCTCAAATGTAACACATTTACAAAGTTGTAAACCCAAAACTCGAGCTTTCTGTACAGGTTACACACACAAAGACACTTCATATACGTCATCACAACATGTACCAGTGAAAACACACACACACACACATCTGATCGAGTGCAATCTGATTGATTTGTGCTGACGTTAAAAATTTTTATCACACATTTGTTAAATTCTAGCTTTAATAAAGTTTTGTAATAAAAAATACAAAATAGTGAGATGCAATGATTTATATCCTAAAACACTCTCAAGTGCACAAAAGTATTGATCAATAACCCTGTGTAACACCGTATGTATTCAGATCTGCATTTAACATCTAACATCTGCATAGGCTTTAATAACTAATGCATTCTGCGTATAAAACCTCACAGACGTTGCTGTATTTATAATGCACATCCACACGGATTCGAAAAACACTGTTTTGCTTCCTTAGAAAGCAGATGCATTGATTGTATGAACTGAAACAGTCCTAAAGACACTCCAGTTTCGGTTTCCAACATCTATTTAGATTGCGTTCCTCTCTGCCACCAGCTGGGCAAAGGGTTTGACTGGAGGAAATAGTGCAGAAAAATGTAAGTTTTGTTATTTACTGGACTCATGTCGTTCAAAACATACTTTTCCCTCTCTGGAACGCAATATAAAATACAATGAAATCACTGACTCTTGTGTTCCACTGAAGAAATTGGTGTTGGAATGACATGAGGGCGAGTAAACAATAAAAAATAGCATTTTTGAATGCACTTTTCCTTAATAAACAACACTAAACAGCTTATGCAAATCCTTCGCTCCATCATTTTGAAGAGTCGCGCGGGTGAATTGCAATGATCTTCCTGTCTCGATTCAAGGCATTCAGATTGTCAACTTTTAAAAGTTCAACTTTTAAAGTGTCAATATTACTGAAAGCAGAAGAAATTAAGTCAAAGAAAAACATGGTTTGAAAATGACATCATAAGAGCTGCACGATTCTGGATAAAATGTTTAAAATAGAGATCACGATTCTCCCACGATTCTGAATAGACAACTAAACAAAACAGTTGATTTAATACATTTTAATAAGAAAAAAGAATGATTCAATGACTCACTCATAAATGCTTCACTTGTTTCATTACTGGGTGAGTCACCATTTTTGAACAGATCTCGAATTGAACGAATTGAACAAATAAATCATTGACAAATACATTTTTAATTGTATTGTCATTCGTCGCCACCTACTGGCGTAACAATGCAATGATTCAATCTTTATTTTACGCTTATTTTATGCCCAGTGGTTCTGTGATAATTTGAACAAAAAATGATATCCAATTAAAATTATATAATTATTATGAATATATAAAATAGCAAAAGTTACACAAATGTAAATTAAAAAATGAAATATATGTATATATATATAATTGATATAATTTTTGCAACTTTTGCCAGTCTGATCAATTTAATGCAAATCAAATAAAAGTATATATTTATATAATTATTATGAATATAAAGTTGCAAAAGTTACACAAAATTATATTTTAAAATGGGAAACAATTATATATATATATATATATATATATATATATATATATATATATAAACACACACTACCAGTCAAAAGTTTAAGATCGGTAAGATTTTTTATGTTTTTAAAAGAAGTCTCTTCTGCTCACCAAGGCTGCAACTTTTTTGATAAAAAATACACAAAAATTGTGAAATATTTTGACAATTTAAAATGACTTTTTTATGTTAATATATATTAAAATGTAATTTATTCCTCTGAAAAAAAGCTGAATTTTCAGCATCATTACTCCAGTCTTCAGTGTCACATGATCCTTCACAAATCACTCTAATATGATGATTTTATGCTCCAAAAACATGTATGATTATTATCCATGTTGAAAACAGTTTTTTACATTTTTATTTCAGGATTCTTTGATGAATAGAAAGTTCAAAGAAAAGCATTTATTTAATTAGAATCTTTTCTAACATTATAAATGTCTTTACTGTAACTTTTGATCAATGTAACTCATCCTTGATGAATAGAAGTATTGATTTCTTATTTATTTCCCCCAAAAATAAAATACAAATTCTTACTGACCCCAAACTTTTTAAAGGGTAGTGTTTAATGTAAAATCTTTCCATTTCAGATAAAAGCTGTTCTTTTGAACTTTCTATTCATCAAAGAATCCTGAAATAAAAATGTAAAAAACTGTTTTCAACATGGATAATAATCATACATGTTTTTGGAGCATAAAATCATCATATTAGAGTGATTTGTGAAGGATCATGTGACACTGAAGACTGGAGTAATGATGCTGAAAATTCAGAGGAATAAATTACATTTTAATATATATTAACATACAAAAGTAATTTTAAATTGTCATAATATTTCACAATATTACTGTGTTTTTTGTGTATTTTTTATCAAAAAATTGCAGCCTTGCGTGAGCAGAAGAGACTTCTTTTAAAAACATAAAAAATCATACCGACCCTAAACTTTTGACCGATGTAGTGTATATATAAATGTTATATATATGATTTTTAATATATCATATTGTATAGCTTTTGCCAGTCTGATCAAATAGTTAAATCCAGAATAGAAATCAAACATTATGTTTTACTGTAAAATAAGTGTGATTATTTTACAGAAGTAAAACAGTGTTTCCACATTCTGCTGTCTATAATATTGACACTTGCAGGCTTTACCCTCAGAGCAACGAGAGCGATCTTCAGATCCTCTCACCGACTCGAGAGGTCGAGGGTCATCCTGGCGTGTCGTAAGGCTTATTTGGCTGCCAGTACTGAGTGAGGTATCATGGGAAGGTTTTGAAGCACCACCCTCGGGGAAGCATGCAGAGGTCCGTCACGGGACGGCCGGGCTAACAGTGCGACTCTTTCTCGCTCACGGGTAAGTACCCGTCTTTGTTTCGCTGGCGGAGAGTCTCGCCGTCGGCTGTAAAGATGGCCTGAGTCTTCTCCTGGTCCCGTCTGGATTTGGGCAGGTCCAGCGAGGGGCGTGGTGAGCTCGTTGAAACGCTGAGGAATAACAGAACATCTGTTATAACACTGATATACAGTGGAGTTTGCATTGTATGTAATTGTTCTCAATTAGTGTTGGGGGAAACACATTACAAGTAATGTAATCGGATTACTTTTAAAGTAACTAGTAAGTAATGCATTACTTTTCAAATTTACCACATAATATCTGAGTTACTTTTCTAATAAGTAATGCAAGTTACTTTGTTTTTCCCATTTATTGACTGACGGCCGAAAGGTTATTTTGAGCGGCGCCCTCTACTGTACAGGAGTAAATCTGCATTTCCTTCAGCCTGAGGATTATTATTACACTTTTGGTGTGAAAGGGTATTTATATTTGCCCCAAAATGTAACTTTTTTGTTATATAAAAAAACAACCCCAGCCCAGGTGGAAAAAAGTAAGCAAAAGTAACGTAACACATTACTTTTCTAAAAAAGTAACTAAATAACGTAATTAGTTATTTTATAAGGAAGTAACACAATATTGTAATGCATTACTTTTCTAAAAAAGTAGCTAAATAACGCAATTAGTTCTTTTTTAAGGAAGTAACACAATATTGTAATGCATTACTTTTCTAAAAAAGTAACTAAATAACGCAATTAGTTGTTTTTTAAGGAAGTAACACAATATTGTAATGCATTACTTTTTAGAAAAGTAACTAACACAATTAGTTATTTTTTAAGGAAGTAACACAATATTGTAATGTATCACTTTTCTAAAAAAGTAATTAAGTAACGCAATTAGTTCTTTTTTAAGGGAGTGACACAATATTGTAATATATCACTTTTCTAAAAAAGTAACTATAGTAACGTTATTAGTTCTTTTTTAAGGGAGTAACACAATATTGTAATGCATTACTTTTCAAAGTAAATTTCCCCAACAATGCATTCCTCAAAATATGTAGTAAACAACCATAGTGCACTATATGGGACATTTCCCATAATGCCGTGCACTTGACTGATCTGTGGTGTGATGTGTGACGCATGCGCGCTCACCTCTCGCAGCGAGCCTTTAGCGGTGCTCAGCTTATACACGACCCACAGCGGGATGCAGACCATAGAGGACAGCGCCAGCAGCCAGCCCAGCGCGTAACCCCACCACGGGTACACATACTCGTTATTATACTTCAGAGGAGTGTACTTGATCAGGGAGAACGCAAACGTGCCCTGAAAACACACAACCAGATTAGAGGATCTGAAAACTCAATTCAATTAAAAGTTTAAATACAGAGTTATCTATCTATCTATCCATCCATCCATCCATCCATCCATCCATCCATCCATCCATCCATCCATCTATCTATCTTGTTATTTGAAGAGGTTTAACAAAGGTTCAGAAAACCTTCGAATTCACTCATTTGGAAGTTGAATAAAGTATAAAAGATGAAAGACTCACAAAACATGTGGCTGGAGTTAAGAAGAGCCAGCAATATTTAATATACGGCCCAGGACGGTAACCAATCATGTCCTCGATATTGTCATAGAAGCGATTAGCACCTGAGAATCAATAACAACAAAAAGAAAGAAAATTACTAAAATTAGTCCTGATTCTTATTATTTATGTAATAATCTAAAAATATGAATATATAAATATTTAATAAATACAGTCAAACCAAAATGTATTCAGACTCCTTCAACATTTCTCACATTATCACAGTTTATTCGCTGAAAAGTGTAGTAAAATATGAGCAGAACTCAGTGGATATTTGACTGGTTTTGTCCGTCCTTCTGTTCGACTCACACATGAATTATGTTGAATATCTGTTAAATTTAACTACACAATTAGATAATACCAGTTTAGCTCAACCAGTGACCAAGCAATGCTTCATGTTGTTCAGTGTGTGTGTAAAAAGAGCATTAGCAATTACAGAAAACACACTTCAGCAGAACATCATCAGCTCAAAGTGGAGGAATCATTTTTGCTCCCAAATTTGTATACTGGTATGAAGAATTTTTGGGAATAATATGTCATAGTTTGCTTTATTGTGCTCTCCTCACTTACATAAATGAACTATAGTGTCCTGCACAAAAAAAAAAATTCCAAAATTATATCTGGTGTTTGAATAATGTTTGGTTTGACTGTATAAAATTGTCATTCTTCTTGCTTTCTGCAAAAACCTTGCATTATTTATAATTTTTGTAATAATTTAAATAATATTATCATGAATATAAATATGTAATATACATTTCTTGCTTTCTGCACTAAATGCACAGCAGTGAAATCTCACCGTATATCCAGGCAATGCAAACGGTCTCAAAAACAGCAACAAAGAGCAAACACATGCCACTGGCGGCGTAGTAATCGAACAGCTGGAACACGTACATCCCTCCCTGAAACACACAGATCACAAATATGATATTAGACAGGGTTTAGAATGAACTTTTTCACTCACAATTTGGCTCCTAAATATTTCAGTTATCGGTCATTCAGAACTTCTACAAGCCCAAAAAAGACAAAAAAAAAAAACAGATTCAGATGTTGATTTCATACATTCATATCTTATTCAAACTAAATCCTGTCATCCAGCATCTTCATGTGTTTTATGTGGACTAATCAATACAGCACACACAACATGAAGGATGCTGGGAAATAACGATGTCTCCTCTGTTCATCAAATTCTGTTTAATAAATAGCACCACTGGGGTTGGCGGGTGTTAATCTCAGACCCTGATTGGTCGGGTACCTCCGTGAGCATGATGAGCCCCACGAGGAAGGACACGACGGCCACGGCCAGGATCAGCAGCTCTCGCCGGTTCTTGCGGCGGAAGAAGGTCGGGTACATGTCCACCATAGCGGTCACCAGACTCTCCACACACACAAACTGCAGAGGGGAACAACACACACCGCTGACTCCACGCTGAGCTTTATGTGGACCATTCATGCTGAATACACACTCATTATTTGTCAATTATAGGCACACACTCTAACATGCACACTCTCTCTCACACTCTCTTACACACACACACACACACACATTTACAAGACCTCTTTCATCCCGTCTGCAATAGCCACACTGAACAGTGTGTGAATGCCTCTGTGACTGAAGCCTTGTCAAAGAAAATGTTCTGTAACCCTTGTGTAACAGACAATAAAGCCTACTTATCTTATCTTATCTTCGGAAAATGCACACAATAAAACACCTGACTGTCGAGCCCCAGCAGGACGATCATGAGGAAGAAGAAGACGGCCCAGAGCGGGGAGAAGGGCATCATGGACACGGCCCGCGGGTACGCGATGAACGCCAGCCCAGGACCTGAAAGAGACCACGCGGGAAACACAAGAACAATATTAGCATAGAAGCTTTTGTGACAGAATTTATGACACATTCTCTTTAATCTGTTATTTGTTGGGTTGAATGTACAGGTTCATCATATGGAGTAAATCTGTGAATCTCGTCTGAAACATGAACCCGTTCACTTCTAGTGCAGAAACGATTAAACCGGCCTTGACATATTAACAGGAACAGCTCATTTACAAACAAACGTGAGTGTGTGCACTGGGACAGACAGAGATTACAGTGTGTTTGAGGGTTAAAGGGCAATTTTCTAAGAATACCTGATTGGAAAATCTTATGGTTTACTAGTGCAGATTTCACTTATTCTGTTTACTAGAGACTTTATTTAGCTTAAAGGAAAATTGTAAAATACATACATATATACTGTATATATACACTGTATATATGCACACACATATAATATATGTATAAATGTAATTTAAAAATGCCCTTTCACGCTAAATAAATCCTTTAGTAAACCTGACAATTTTGTATCAGATTTTATTACAATAAAGAAAAATTATATACAATTATATTAAACTGTGTAGCTTATTTTATGCAAAATATAAAACTTGTATATAGAAAATTAACAATATAATAATAACAATATTAGATATACAGTTAAACTATTTATTTTATATTTTTATATTAAATTACATTAGGAATATATAATAGACACATTTTGGGAAATATATATATATATATATTTTATAATAAAACAAAGGCTATATATATATATATATATATATATATATTTGTAAAACGCAGACGGGGTGAAGAAACACACACCAGATTCTGCCACTTCTGAAAGTCGGGACGTTCTGTTCGTAAGACATGAAGCCGAGAATCGAGAAGATTGCAAATCCAGCAACAAAACTGGTCCCACTGTTCAGGAAACACAGTGCCAAAGAATCCCTGAAAACAGAAAACACTCTGAGTTATGAAACAGTGTCGGCAAATACAGGACTCAACATTTGTGGATCCGAAGTGGATCAAAAAAGACCAGAACATCTATTGTTCAAAATTCATGTGTAACTTTGATGAAAGCTTTTTTGTGGGTGTGTATGTATTTGTTGTTGTATATATTGATTTCTTTTCTTTTTTTCATCATGATTATCTGAATGTGAATGTTTACATCTAAGTTGGTGCACTCTAAACAATGCTGGGTTGTTTTAACCCAAAATTTGGGTCAAATATGGACAAACCCAAATGTTTGGTTAAAAATGCAATTTAAAATTTTACTTCAACTTTCACTTTAAACTGTACATTTTTATTACATTTTTAACCCAACATTTGGGTCTGTCCATTTTTGACCCAAATTTGGGTTGAAACAACCCAGCATCTTTTAGAGTGTACTGTCATCCAATGTCGTCATTGTTATGTAAAAAGAATTAAAAAAAAAATGTTGACAAAGCAATTTTCTAAAACGAATCAGATTTCAAGCGGAGGAACCACATGGACATGATGAATCACAGCACTGCATATTTCTCAAGTTTAGGACTTTTATATCACTTACAGTCTATTATTAAACGATAGAGAATGAGGTCAGGCAATCATATCTATATAATCTAACTTGAGTTGGGAACCGAGACCCGAATCTTATTCAGAACCGGATCTGTTTTTTTTTTTTTTCTAATTTGGAATCAAATGATTCTAATGAGTCAGTTCTATTGAGTGAATCAATCACCTAGTTTATTTAACAGTGAGGTTTAAATCAGTGTTATCACTATAGTGAAAGACACATGCGTTTTGTCAGTGATCTCTGTGTAGTATTGATGTTTAATAGACGATTAACAGAGCTAATAATGAAGGTTTCGTGTTTTCTCACCTGTAGCAGTTGTTGTTGTATTTGTTGTAGCTTCCGAGCGCGGTCAGACAACCCAGACAGATTGCATAGGAGAAGAAGATCTGCGTGCCTGCGTCCATCCACACCTCAAAACAACACACACACACACACACACACACACACACACATTTTACGCTTTTAAAACAATTTAATATACAGATGTACACCCAAATAAATAGAGGCATGTAAAATTTAGGCATCCATCTCTTATTTTCTTATTGTGATCTCTAGCTTTTTGGATTCTCATGATTGTTTATTATTTTTTTATTTTAATTTGTTTTATTTATTCATTTTTTATATTTTTATTTATTTATTGTTCAGTTTTTAAGTATTATTATTTTTACGTTTTAGGTATAATATAACAAAGTATAAAATTGCAAGTCTAGCATACTTGCCAATTTGGCATTATACAATTATTAAAACATTATACATAATTTACATTATGTACATATATAATTAACATTTTGTTAATTTCATTTTGTTTTATATTTTATTTTGGTTATTATACAAAATATATATTTTATATAAAATGATATTACTGAATATATATATATATATATATATATATATATATAGCATTTTATGGTTTATTTTGGATATTATACAAAGATATATATTTTATATAAAATGATTTAACGGAATGAATACATAAATAAATATATTTAGTAATTTATATGTAGTAATAGTAATAAATACATAATTAATTACATGTATTTATAATAAAAATATAATATAATATAAAAATGTAATAAAATGTAAAGAAAAATACAAAATTAAAATAAAATAAATATTTTATCAAATAAATAAAATATTTAATTTCAGGTATTATATTATATTAAAATAAAATATATAATATATTAAAATCATTTTTTTTCATGTAAAAGGAATGTTAAAACACAATAAGAAGATTACATTAAACAAATATAAAAAGCAGTAAAACAGATGAAACTCTTCAAATCCTGTTGATAAATACAGTGTACAAGTTTGCTCTAAAATATTTGCGATAATAAATTTGACTCGATTGCAGTCCATTTTTATCTGCGATTTAAAAGTTAGTTTAGAGTCTATTATGATGCCTAGGTATTTGAATATGTGACATATGATCAGTTTAATTAATTTGGCTTCAGGTAATTTAAGCTTGAATGGACAAGCTGAAAGATTAGAGCTGTTGTAGGATTCCTGGAGATCGTGTAACCTCTTGTTTATAAGTCTTAAAGTCCTGAAACGAGTTTAAACATGATCTGGGAAAAACATGCTGACGGTAGTTTTGCTATTAGCCTGTGAATCAATCCCAGCGCTTTCTGTTGTTCGTAACTTTGTTCATTCACGTGCCGCCACAGGCGATGTGGATTATTAAATCTCTTACGACACCAAATGCACAACGTGACAGCATGTTCTGGCATAATCTCTGTCCTATAAAAAATACTGCTCAGGAGCTATTTCCTGTCTGTCCCGTGGGATGTTTTCAGTGTTTTGTCGTCCAGCAGGTGAAAATCGTTCTTCGTGTGCGCCTAGCTACAGAACTGGTGTTTTTCCACAGGGAAAATTCCTCACACTCCCTTTAAAACCTCACATGTATCATCAGAAGTGTGCTGAAAACACCACTGATGTCCAAATCCAGACTTATCCAGACACCTCAGTCTTTACAGCCTTCAATCACCAATCTGACTCACTTTATCTGACTCAACGGTTCTCTCACAATTCAGAATTAAAATGTGTAAATAATGTAAATTCATGTTGATTTGACAGAATCTGACCCATGATGGCCAGGTTTTTGGAGCAATAGATCAACGATTTGACTAATTATTCACATAAACTGAATAATTTTGTTGAACTGACCTAATTTTATACATCTAAGACCAAAAGCAGTGACGATTATCTCTCAAACCTCATCCAAACATGTCAGAACTGACCAGAAAAGGGATATATTGCTTTTTCATTTGGGGAAAAATTCAACAGGAAATCTATAACACTTTACAGAATTAAAATGGCTTATAAATGCCACTTTTTAAATCATTTGATGCTCAAGTTTTTGGAGTCAACTTGATTTGATCGCCGATTTGACTAACTTTGTCCAACTGCTTATATTTCTGGTTGAAGGTTTCATTCATTTTGGCCTCACTTCTATATCTAAGGATATCAAAACTGAAAATTCAACCTTTACATAATTATAAATGGGTTATGAATGTTGATGTTGATTATGACCCATTATGCTCCAGTTTCTGAAGCCAAAGTTCACTGATTTGTTGAATATTTTGTTTAATTTTTACATCTAAGACCAAAAATTGTCAAAACAGCAACGGTTTGTCTCAAATACAACCAAACATGCCAAAGCAAAAAGAGGTTTATTATTAGTGATCGACCGATAATCGGTTTTACCGATATATTCCCTGATGTTTAAACCTTTTTCCACAATGAAATATTGGTTTTGTTCAGTTCAGAACTGTAATAACTGTCAAAAACAGAAATTACATATATATATATCGGTTCTCGGTCATATAAACATGCAAATAATCACAATCATTATCGGTAAGTCAATATCGGTCGATCTCTATTTATTCTCTATTTATTCAACATGAAATCTTGTTGAATATCCTATAGCACTTTACAGAATTAAAATGGCTTCTGAATGACACATTTAAACAATATAAACCATGATACTCAAGTTTTAAAAGCCTTAAATCGCCAATTACCCAACTTTGTCCAACCGTTTACTTTTCTAACTGCAGATTTCATTAATGTTGGCCTCATTTGTATCCATTTAAAGCCAAAAGATGTCAAAACAGCCATTGGTATCTCTTAAATCCAAACCTTGCAGAATTAAAATGGGTTATGAATGTCGATAAATACTGATTTTAAAGTATATGATCCATTACGCTCAAGTTTTAGAGCGTTAGATCACCGCTTTGACCAACTTTTTCTGACTGTTTACCTTTCTAGCTGAAGGTTGAAGGACAAAAATGTCTCACAGAAGCTGCCAAACATGCCCGTATTGACCAAAAAGCGGTTTTAATTCTTTATCATCTGAGGCTGAAGTCAAAATGAAATCTTGTTGAATATCCTTTAACACTTTACAGAATTAAAATGGCTTATGAATGCCACATTTAAACTATTTGAACCATGATACTCAAGTTTTAAAAGCCTTAAATCGCCAATTACCCAACTTTGTCCAATCGTTCACTTTTCTAACTGAAGATTTGATTCATGTTAGCCTCATCTGTATACATGTAAAGACAAAAATTGTCAAAACAGCCATGGGTATAAAATGTAGTTTAATTGGCCTCATTTTTATGCTTCTAAGTTGAAACGACGTCAACACAACCAATGCCATCTCTCAAATCCAACCAAAAATGCTCTCGTCGCTAAACATAGATTTTCCAGAAGAGGTTTTAAGCGGTTCTTTCCGACGTTAAGGAATGCTGGGATACATCTGGGTGGCCGTGTCGTGGCCTGTTCTCAGATATCACGTGGGTTTGGGGGTCTTGTGACGCAGATGAGAATATCGGATCAAAGGTCAAATGCACAGATGGACGCAATCAAAGAAGGACAGAAAACAACGTTCCCCTGCTGAGTGTCCTGCTCCGGGCCACGGCTAGCACCTGGGTAGACAAATCACGTGACCTTTCGACTCGAGACTGTGTTTAAGAGAAAACAACGCGCTTGCGAATTACAAAACACACTTGTGGACTCAATATTCCCGTTGAACGTACGATTTTTCAAAACCAACCTTTTGGTATGCACTGTCATTTTGCAAGTGAGGAAATTTATCATAATTTTGTTTTGGATCTCCTATAATAGGTTCACCTACATCCAGTCCAAAAAACACTTTAATTTTCACATAAAATACATTGCAGCGTCAGCTTATTTCAAGAGTCTGAAGCGGTTTCTTAAAGATTCAGTCTCTCTAGATCCTGCCTTTCCGAGAGCTTGCTCTGCTCTGCTCTGATTGGTCAGATGGTCCAGTCTGTTCTGATTGGTCTACTCTGCTCTGATTGGTCAGAGGACCAAGTCTGCTCTGATTGGTCAAATTGCCCAGTCTATTGTGATTGGTCTACATGAAAGGTAATATTCGGAAAAGCATAATGGGCCACTTTTACAGTTATATTATATATTAATATCATGAATTATATTAAAAATTATAATAAAATAATATTAAATGTAATTAAATATGAACATATATATATATATATATATATATATATATATATATATATATATATTATTATTAAATATTACAATAACAAAAGTATTAAATAATAGTAATGTGAGTATAATGTCTCAACGAGGTTAAACGGTTCCTTTCTAGTCATGACAAGTAGAATTTACATGTCAGAATTGTAGTAGTAAAGATGAAAAGCTGCGATACCTGCGGGTCCGCTAACCTTCCCAGGTCGGGATAAAGGTAGAACTGGATCCCACGGGACGCTCCTGGAAGCGTGACTCCTCTGATCAGTAAAATCAGCAGCATCGCATAAGGGAAGGTCGCAGTGAAGTACACCACCTAATGGGTGACAGCAAAACAAGGTACATTGCTTGAAATCTGCTGAATAATGTTAATGACCTGATGGGGAAAAACTTGAAAGAAACCAACAGGTTTTCTCGCACATGTACCTTGCCGGTGGATTTGACACCTTTCCAGATGCAGAAATAACACATAACCCAGGCCAACAACAGACAGAGGACCAGATCCCAGTGCAGCGTTCCCATCTCCTCCATCCCAGAGGAGATCCGTAAAACCTCTCGTCTACAGAGACACAGACAAATCAGCTGAAGTCTCCTTCACATCACGCTTACCTGGTTAGTTGGACACGTTTCAGGATCAGGTGGCATAAACTCAGAATAGCTTGCTGATTGTCCAATAAAAGCTTGCTTAGTTTGTGTTTGATTTATTTAGAATTTTAGAGTCAAGAAACTTTAGATTCAACAAACAAAACATGTTTGAAGAAATGCAAAATTAGCTTAAAGTTAAAGTAGATTGAAATCTGAGGTATTTTGAGATCTAAAAAGTAAAAACAGCCCCATCTAACAGGAAATGTTCTTCCAGGAGCATTAATAGAACGTTTGTTCAAATGGAATGTTTTTTTAAATGTTACGTGTTTTAGAATGTTCAAGAACTTTCAAAAGTAGCATTCCAAAATGTTTGCACAATGATAAAATGGAATGTTAGAGTAAGAAAGAAGATGCCGGGCATTGAAGATGCTTGTTAAACTTACTCCCAGAACTCGATCACGGGCGATGTTGCGTTTTCAAGGTGACTTTGGTCAATGGAGTCATTTCGTCTTTGGAATTCCATGCAGGAATCTGTGGAAAACAACAGGAAACTCTGGATTGTTGTTCTGGATCTATGCAATTCATGACAACATGACTCATCCGTCACCTGTGTTCCAGGTGTTGTTGCAGGATGACCACGGCAGATCCCAGGTGAAGGAGAAGGACAGGTAAATATTCCCCAGGCCAGAACTATGATATAGTAGAAGTTCAGCAGAGCCACAATCACCTGAGTGGCGTATCCGATGCCTACAGTCGAGATGTAGAAAATATGACACTTCATGATTTTTAAACAGAATCAAATTCAATGTATTTATAGCAAACTAAAACTATTGAAATCGTTTTCTGTAATTGAAATAAAGCTGGAATAAAATAAAATTCAAATATCATTTGAAAAACTTAACTTGGGAAACTGAAAAGAAAATTGGAAATGTTGCCCTGCAACTGTAATAAAATAAGTTTGGTTGAAGTACTCAAATTAAAAATACTTATTATGGTTTTTAATTTAAAAAAACAAAGGTGAAACCACAAAAAACTTCTATAACCTGGACTGAAAATGAAAACTGAAAATATATAAATAAATGTAAAATACTATAACCTTATATAAATAATATAGAAACTAAGTACTAAATATTTCGTGGTATTCAATCATTTAAAAAACGAATATTAATTGAACAGATTATGTAAAAGCTATAACACTGTTCAACAACTGTAATGGAAAAATTCCAACAGCGACTGTTTATAATATGCTAATTACAGTAGTTTATATTTTACCTTATACACTCTAAAAAATGCTGGGTTGTTTTAACTAAAATAGACTTTGGGTCACACAAGGACAAACCCAAACTTAGTATTAAAAATGCAATTTAAAAATGTAACCCAATGGCTGGATTTGTCCATATTTGACCCAAAATTGGGTTAAACCAACCCAGCATTTTTTAGAGAGTATACGCTGAAAATAATGGTGTGGGATTTACTTTGAAACAATTTTCCCTCAAAAATCACTAGTAAATTTCACAAATAATTATTTTGAATTGAAACTAAATAAAATATTTTCTTGTAAAATGTCTTCCAATTATCTGTTTTATTCACAAATTCGACTTTTTTACAGTGTTTTACAGTCTAACAGCAAAACAACACATTTTTCATTGCTTTAAAGAACAACTAACTAACACGTGGAGTCATATTGAAAGGGTTCAGACTGATGCTTGACCTTCAAAGAGCGGGCTGATCTTCCTCCAGCATGTGATCCCTCCCTGACTGGTGAACTGACCCAGAGAGATCTCCAGGAAAAACACGGGAATACCGCAGGTGAAGAGGAAGATCAGGTAGGGGATGAAGAATGCACCTGGAAGAGGATAACAACATCAATCATGAAGAGAATGAGCACAGTTTGAGATCCTAGAGGGAAAACATGTGATTACTGCAGTAGAAAAAAACATTGGGTTATTTATTTTTAAAAATGTTGGGTTATTTTTTTTACCCAAAACATTTTTTTTTTTTTAACCCAACCAAAGGATTACGCATGTTGGGTCATTATGTTGGGTTATCTTTCAAATTTGTTGGTGATTTTCATCCGTTGTTTATGTCCTTGGGTTATTTTTAACCCGACAATATTAAGTCAGTCAGTGCTCTTTTCTCAGGAGAAACATCAGAGAGTCTGAAGACTTCAAGAAATGTTTCCAAAGGCCCAAACTTCTCTGTATGGACACACGCTACGAGCTGATCAAACAACAGCTGTGACCTTTCACCTTCTGAACTGGTAACACTTTCATCAGCTCAACTGTCAGATCAATAGGTCAGTTTCACAAACACCTGGCAAACGTTAAAGCATTCTGGGATCTAGACTGTCGATCCTTGTCAAAACCTCAGCGTAGGATCCTCTATACAAGTGGTTTACAAACCAGTCTAGTGTGGAAAAAAGTTATAATATACACAGGAAATGATAAAACAAACTAGCTTTACAATTAGATAAACACATTTGATAAATAAATTGATAAATAATTACCATTACAAATATTTAATTTAAATACATAAATAATATATTATTAAATCTGATTGCAATAAATAAATTGCTTAAAATTAATACATATATTAATATATAAATATAAAAGTAAATAAATACAATTGGATTAAAATAAATAT
Source organism: Hybognathus amarus (assembly GCA_030378365.1). Taxonomy (NCBI): domain Eukaryota; kingdom Metazoa; phylum Chordata; class Actinopteri; order Cypriniformes; family Leuciscidae; genus Hybognathus; species Hybognathus amarus. Next base: position 81,853 of record JAQIUQ010005441.1, read on the forward strand.
ATCAACATTAAAGTACATAACATTTTATTTAAATAGATAATTAATAATAAAAAATATATGTGATTGATTGATTACAATAAATACATAAATGAAAAAATATTCAAATAAATGAATACAATTTGATTTAAATAAATAATGCAAAATGTATTATACATGTAATAATAATTAAATTTTTTATATTTATTTACATTTAAATTTTTAAAAAATAGCACATGTAACAGTAGAATAAATTAGATAATGTAACAACAGAAAAAGAATATAAAACAAATTCATTATATAATATAAATATATATAATAATAATAATAATAATAATAATATTTAACATATTTATAATAGACTATTAATGAAAATATATCTGCTTTTGTGCACATTAATGGTCATACTTGGGGTCCGTGGGATCAAAAAACCCTTCCGTAATCTAGGATGTCTGGATGTAACGTTCAGACACGTCCCGCATTCTCTCCTCAGTGACTGAAGGATCGCTCTTTCTCCCGGAGGCGTGTCAGAGAGTCAGGGATTCTCCGATTACACAAGACTTTACTCAGCACTGATGGTGACACACTGCTAAACCTCCGTATGTAAATCACACATCAACTGCTGAGATCTGATTATATCTGTGATATGATAAGCATATATATATATATATATATATATATATATATATGTGTGTGTATATATATATATATATACATACATACATATATATATATATATATATATATATATATATATATATATATATATATATATATATATATATATATACATGCATTTTAGAGGTACATGAAAATTATTCAGTGTCAGTCATTTTTTGGGCCTCCTCACCTCCACCGTTCTTATAGCAGAGATACGGGAAGCGCCACACGTTTCCCAGTCCGATGATCTCTCCGGCCACCGAGAGGATAAACTCCAGCTTGTTGCTCCACTGTCCTCGTTCTGTCATCTTCACCTCGGCGGTGCGGGGACGATCTCCAGCGGCTCGGGTTCAGCCCGTTAGACGGGTCCATCTTGGTGGTGATCTCTTTCTCTCCTGTAGAAATATAACATTGTGTTTAGAAGAAACTCGTGACTGAAATGATGCCATCGGTCACTGTTAAAATCACATGCAATGAATAATTTGTGGTTATTTTGATCAATGAATGGTGAAATTAATTCAAACTAACTAATTAATTTTCATTCATGATAAAAGATACAAAGTTATTATCTGGTAAAACATGAAGATATCGAGGCCCAAACATCATAAACCAGTCTGAGCACTAAAGCTGTTTGTGTGACACAGTGAACACACTTAATTCCATGCATATTATTGCATGTTTTGTCATGATGTTTGTAACCGCTGCATTCAGAAGCCACAAAATAACTGATCTGTAATGGCTTAATACAAATACAGCATATATAAGGACATATAAAGGCCCTTTCTTAAACTTAATATAAAACACAAGTAAGCTAAAAGAACACTCACATTGCAACACCTTAACAACTGCATAGCAACACAAAAAAAAACTCTTAAATGCTTTTGCAACTGCTTAACTCAAGATTCCTTAACAACCGCATAGCAACACCCTAGCAACCAGACAGTTTCTGGTCTCATTGACTTCCTGAGACCAGAAACTGTATGGTTACTGATATTCTTCTAAATATCAGAAAATCAGCTGAATGGATTTGAAAACGGTAAAACTCAACTGTTTAACTCTGGGGAGTTGTAAAATGAGCCTATTTCCAAAAAAGGTGGAGTATCCCTTTAACAACATAGCAACACCCTAGCAACACTCAAAATAATACTTACCATTGAATGCTTTCGCAACTGCGCATAGCAATATGTTAAAATACTCATGACTCCTTGATAACTACATAGCAACACCATAGCAACAGCATAGCAACATAATAAAAAAAAGCCCAGGACTCCCAACTCCGTAACAACTACATTGCAAAACATTAGCAACAGCATAGCAACATTATAAAAACATTCAGGGCTCTGTAACAACCACATAGCAACACCCTAGCAACTGTGTAGCAACCTTAGCAACATACAAAATAACTCCTGTCATGGAATGCTTTTGCAACTGCACAACATATTAAATCCCTCAAGCCCCCTTAACAACCATATATAGCAATACCCTAGCAACTGCATAGCAACATGTTAAAAACACTCAGAAAACCTTAGCAACTATAGCAAAAAAAGTTATAAAAAAAGCTAATTTGGGTACAATATATAACCTGTAGCCTATACAGCTGTTCTCGCGCGTGTATCTGTGTGTGTGCAATTTTACCTTAGACATACTGCCAATCTCTGTAAAGGATCGATTGGTTCACAGAAATTGGTGGTCTTCATTTTAATAGGTAGCTCCAGAATCGTTAGCAAAGCATCAAACTTTTCTACTGGCATTCTGAAGTAAATTTTAAATATCTCGGGATAAATTCGCGACTCGTTTGATGTAGAACTCTCCTTCCTTGGCGCAATTTCAGGATTGGATGGACCCAATATTTTCTCTTTCTTCTCTTTTCAATAAGAGAGAGGCAACAAAATCATCCTCACTGCTTGACGAATCCATTTTGTATTTTTGTGCGTTTTTTCCACAAAGGTTCAATAAATAGCCTACGCATCAGACTCGGTCGAATTTTTAGGCTGACGAACACGAAAAAGCGCATAGGCTACGAAATTTCGGACTCAGTGTGCAATGGCCTTACTGTATGGAGCAACACCTTTTCTTCTGCATAATATTCAAAATAACTCGTACAATAGAAAACTCCATAGCAACATGATAAAAAAACACACATTAACAACCTCATAGAAACTGGAAAGCAACATGTTCCAAAAACACTCAGGACACCCTAGCAACTGCATAGCAACACACTCAAATTAGCACTCAAGATGGCAAATATCTAAAAATGATTGTGCATCGACATTTTCACTGCTTCTCCTTTTGTCATATCCGTGTTATGTAAATGACAGAACTCACACTAACTCCGTTCTAGAGAGCATTACTGGAGACGGCATCACATGACCCCATGCATGCCATGATAGTGACAGATCACACGAGCATTGTGGGATACGGCCACACAACACCCAGCTCTGCTGAAAAGACTGTCTCAGTGTGCGAAACAGAAGACTCACTCACCGTGTTCAAATCTGTCAGCTCGCACTAACGAGTCCGACTCATCTGTGCGTTTCACCAGTACAAATCAAAGACACTCAACAATTACGTCATCATCATCCTTCTTACGTGGAACACAAAAGGAGATGTTTTGCTGAATGTCCAGGCTACCGTACATCCAATGAAATTACTTTTTTAAATACATTTCAGCACTGAGCTTACCCTGAACATACCCTGTATACTCTGAGGTTAATCAGAAGGAACAAAAGTCTGTTCAACACGCTGGAGGTTTCAAACATGGAGCATGCCGGACGTCCCGCAGAGTCAGGGGCCTTGAGAATGTGCTCTTTCTCTTTTGCAGACACAGGAGGGGGACGCGCCAGTGTCACAGATCTCAGTGAAAACTCTACAGCATTACCAGACTGGTAAAAATAGACTCTTGCATTAACAAGACACCTGAAGGAATGAAGGACTGGAAGCCTGAGGCAGAACAGACTTCTGGTTTGTTTGGTGGATGAGGCGGTTTGATCTCAGTTTACTGACGGTTTCACTAGGCCAGAGATGAGATCACACATTAGTCCTATAGAGATGAGCTTCTGAGGGCCGGACAGAAAATGACAAACAAATCTCACTGTCATCTCAATTGTTTCTCAAAAATATAAGGAGAGCAAACAGAGTTTCTCTTCAGGTCTCCTGTCTCTCAGATTGTTCTCCTTAGAAAAACACCACGTGTGACCTCAAGACTTTCATAGAATAGATAGAATAGAATAGAATAGAATAGAATGGAATGGAATAGAATAATACATTTATTTTATATAGTGCCTTTAAAAATGGCTTTCTCTAAGTGCTATACAGGCAAACATAACAACAACAACAACAACAACAGAGAAAAAAACGCACTTTAAATACAAAAATGAGACAAATAGAACAAATAGAAATGAATAATCAAGTAAAAGCAATCCGAAAATAAAATTATTTAAGAATAGATTTCAAAAGTCACTAATGTATTTGCTTCCCTGGGAGGATTCCAAAACTTAGCATAGGAAGAAAATGCTCTATCACCTCTAGAATAGAATAGAATAGAATAGAATAGAATAGAATAATACATTTATTTTAGCGCCTTTTCTCAAAGTGCTTTACAGGCAAACATAACAACAGAGAAAAAAACACACTTTAAATACAAAAATAATGTTTTAAGAAGAGATTTAAATGTCACTAATGTATTTGCATTCCTTGGAGAATTCCAAAGCTTAGCATAGGAAGAAAATGCTCTATCACCCCTAGAATAGAATAGAATAGAATTTTTAGCCATTGAACAGTATATATAATTTAGTGGTTCAGACTTACATAAAACACATACAGAATCCAACATGACATCATGACTTTTGTGTAAACATACACGCCACTTTCGAGTCAAGTGGCGTGTTATCTATACGCATTTTGAGCTATCCGCATGTATCCGCGTGTATGTTTACGCCATTAACGTCCGAGTGATTCCCCGGTTCGTCAAATGTCCGAGCGAAACGAAGCAAAATGTAGATCTACATCTGGGGAGTGATCTTTTTCTTTCCTAGGATGGTAGGGGCCATTAACCCCAGTGACGGGTAGGTTTAGGGACGGGGTTGAGGTAAGTCATATATTTATAAATATACAGTAATAACGTTAGTCACTGGCGTTCATAAACACGCTGAAAAGCAATTATGATACGTTTTGATAGCACGCCAAAAATAGAAATATGAATTGGCGTGTCATACACACGCTACTTCATGAGATCAGTCTGCAGAATCATACAAACAGATATTGACAAGAAATATAAATATTCAGTAAAAAGCTGTGATATTATTGCACAGCCCCATAACTTAATATGTATATTCCCTACGTTTTGAATTCTGACGAATAGATCTCAAAAACATGTCAAATCATGCTCAGATTTAAAACCAAACTCTGCATTCAAAACAGAATTATCCAGGAAAAAAAATGTTTAGTGTATCAATTGCTTCTCAAAGAGATTAAATAGAGACCAAATTGAGTTTCTGCTTAGGTGTTCTAATTTCCCAAAGGTACAGTAAAAAAGGAAAGAAGAATCTCTTTCTGTTTCTGGACACTTTAATAAAACTAAACGAGAGCTAATGGTCTCATGTTTCTCCTGAGGAAAAACGCCCACTAATCTCTTATATATATAATCTCTCAAAAGAGATCTCAAACTGTTCTCATGTTTCCCAAAGATACAAAAGAAAAAACTCAACACAGATCTCTTTAAAATCTTAACCGTTTCACATAGGCACCAATAAGACACAAACCGGCCAGCTGAAGTCTCCTGCATCTCAGATGTTTCTCATGAGATAATAAAGGCCTACTAATATCATCTCTAGAGTTTCAAAGAGATCTCAAGTTTCCCAAACTGCTCAGATCTCCTGAAAGATACAAAAGTTAGGAAGAACTCTTTAATGTCTAGACCTTTTCTCCTAGACAGCACTGAGATGTTGTTTCTCAAATGTTTCTCATGACAAAAGAATCAGTTAGAAATCAGTTAAATAAAAGCTCAACATTCATCTCCTTAATGTCTCATCTGTTTCTCCCAGACATAAATAAACACAAACAGACCTTCTGACGTCTGAGGGGAAAACCCTGCTCACATATCTCATGTAGAGTTTCAAGAGATCTCAAATATCTCAATCTCTGCTCAGAATATCCAAACAAGCAAAGGGAAAGAAGAACGGCAGTATGTCTCAGCTTAAAATGGCGACAAATGGACTTCAAAAGAGATCTCAGAAATGTCTCAAATTCTACTCAGATTTCCAAATGATACCAAAAGAAAATACGACCTGCACAACATCACTTCAATATCTCAACTGTTTCTCCCTGACGCAAATGGACGCAACGGACCTTGTGAAGGCTTCCGTTTCTCACTTGCTTCTCAATACAAAAAAGATTCTACTTAATCTCACATTTTTCATAACTAGAATTTTAAAAGGGATCTCAAAAATATCTCAAACTGTGATTAAGTCTGCTCTTAAAAGTGTCTCTCAAAATCTCATGAGCAATGAACAAGCAACATCTGAGCAATAACATCTGTGACATCCGACTACAATTTGGAGGACGAGAAATGCAGGAAGATACTTGCAGGACGAATGAAAATACTCAACAAAAGCTCACTTGAATCTCTGCCAGCTTGATAAATCTCTCATCTTGCTGACACAAAGCTGGAACATACAGGCAAAAACATCAATAAATAATCCTCACATTACAGCCAAACGCCAGAGCGTTCATTTATCACTCGCATGTGGCATAGATCTTCAGCTTATTATTGGGATTCTTCACTATTGCTGTGAATGCAAATTGAAATTAACGAGTTTAATTTGTGCTTCTGCGGCTTATTGTTCGATTATACGAGCAGAATAACACATGTTGTGATGGGGTGTGGAAATCTGAAAATCCCAAAGGAGCGAACTGCATGAAACGTCTACATATATCACACAGTGGCAGGTTTGTGTAGACGCATGACTGAAATTCCTCATGCATCTGCATTCGTTTTTGAACACCTTTTTTACGCAAAGTGAAAAAAATGAATTGCAAGAATGAATGAAGTTGCAGGAAATTGATTCTTCTTCTTTTACCATGTTTAAAAGTTTAGACACACTATTGTTATCATGCTCATGTTTTACATTATGATCTAACAGCTTGAAATTTGACATACATTTTATAGACAAAAACAGGATTTTTTATGTTTTTGAAAGAAATTACATTTGATTAAAAATACAGTAAACTGTAAAACATTATTACAATTTAAAATAACTGTTTTCTATGTGAATATATGTTCAAATGTAATTTATTTCTATGATCAAAGCTGAATTTTCAGCATCATTACTCCAGTCTTCAGTGTCACATGATCCTTCAGAAATCACTCTAATATGATGATTTGATGCTCAAGAAACATTTATGATTATTATCCATGTTGAAAAACGCTGCTTCATATTTTTGTGGAAACACTAACATATTTTATATTTCAGGATTGTTTGATGAAAGAACAGCATTTATTTTGTTACATTATATAAGTCTTTACTGACACTTTTGGCCAATTAAAATGCATCATTGATTACTAGCTCCGAACAATCGTGTAAATTGTGTATACATACAAAATGTCATTATAAAACTAATATTTTAGTGATTGAAAGGCATCATCAATTGCTCATTCCACACTTTAATTTAAAAGCATTTCAGGATGAATGAGAAAAGTTGAAGCTTGAATATAAAAGCTGTTTAGTGTTCAAGAGTTTAGTGACTTTTATTATATTATATATTTTAGTGCTAGTATAAAATGTAAAAAAAAAAAAATGGGTACAACTTTACAATAAGATTCATTAGTTATCGACGTATTGCCTAACATTACCTAACCGTGTAATGTTAGGTAATGTCCAATAAGGAAAGATAGTTAACTTAGTTAACAAACTCCTGACAGGACCGTGCACACCGAAACTGCAACAGCAATCAATTTGCATGCTCATTGGACAGATATTATGAAGTAAAAAAACGGGTTTTGATAAGAATCTACACGAGCATGCATGCGTTTCTCTGAGCAAACATGAAACAGCAGAAGACAATCTGACAAGACTCACCCTTCATCGGGATGTTTCAGGGGAAGAGTCCTGTATATTCTCAGGTTTTGCTCTATAATGTGAAGGTTTTCTGGTTTGGTGAATCCGTCAGTCAGTCAGTCAGTCCTGGATGGTCTAAGTCCAACTCCTCCCTCTCGCTCCCATTCACAAAACACTGAGACCGTGAGGCTTTGACGGATTGCATAACTCTTTCTCTCTCTCTCTCTCTCTCTCTCTCTCTCTCTCTCTCTCTCTCTCTCTCTCTCTCTCTCCCTCTCTCTTTCCCTCTCTATCTCTTACTCTCTCCCTCTCTCCCTCTCCCTCTCTCTCTCTCTCTCTCTCTCTCTCTCTCTCTCTCTCTCTCTCTCTCTCTCTCTCTCTCTCTCTCTCTCTCTCCCCCGCTGAAGGACACCAGAGAAAGGAAACATTATGGCTCGGTCTCAAAAGACCACCCGGATCACACCAGCTTCTCAACAAATGAACAAATGGGGTTCAGAATGAATCTCTGGAGAGGATCATGGGACATGACAATGTTGTTTATATGTCTATGTGGTGTTTTTAAAATGACAAACCATATATAAATTCATAAGTCGACAGCATTGCTGAGTATTTACTCATTTAAAACTGCAGTAAACCAAAGACAGTCTCAAAAACACCGCGTGAAATCGATCGCTAGTGTTTCTGACGTCACAAACTAACTTGTAACCAATCAGATCAACGTGTGATCGTCAACCAGTGGATCTCTGAGCTGAGGGAGTGAGTGGAGGCGGGGCTCATTTGCATATTCATAGAACCGCGTAGTTTTATTCAAGTTTTATTCAAGATTTTAATGCTAAATATGTCATTTTGGCGATCAAAGATAAAATAATTGACTACAGGGGGACATTAAAAGATTCCTATGACGATGAATTGGCCCTGACTATTAAACCTTTGACAAGTACAAAGCGAACATTCAGATCTGAGCCAGAGAGAGCTGTTGCCAACCACACGGTACCATGATATATGTGTTACAAATATTCTAATTATCACAGAACTATTGGGATAAAAGTTTATAGTTAGGATATAAACACTGATGTATATGTAACGTTAGCAAGCCTCCTTTTGAATGTAACTTGGAGCTTCAACTAAAGATTTTATCAATTACATCGTTATGCCAGTAGGTGGCGACAAGAGACTGTTAAAATTTTTTATTTGTCATTGAATCATTCATTCATGAGATTCGTTCAAAACGCTGATTCAGTAATGAAACAAGTATTCACTTAACCCGATAAAAAAAATAAAAAAATAGAAAATGAATCAAACATTTTTAAATACAATTTTTCTGAATCTTTATATTAAATTACATGTTATTTTGTTTAGCTGTCTGTTCAGAATCGTGGGAGAATCGTGATCTCTGTTTGAAACGAAAACAATCGTGATTCTCAACTTTGTTTAGGATCGTGCATCTCTGGCAACAACAAACAGTGAACAAACACTTATAACACCTTATGCACCACATAGCAACACCCTGGCAACCAGGCAAAATACCCTAGAAGCAATCCAGGATGCATAGAAAACACAGTAAAAACACTCTGAAAAATGCCGTAACCAATATCACAGAAGAACCCTGGAAATTCGCCTTAGCAAACACCCGGCAACGCCCTAGCAACCACCTAGAACAATCTCACAGCCACACAGAAGTTCATGCATTAAAAACCACTCTGAAGACCTTAGCAAGAGCATAGCAACGCAGTGGTAACCTCCCAAACACCCTAGCAACAACAAAGAACACTAAACGCATTCAGAATACATTGCATAGCAATGCCCTGGCAACCACCCAGCAATGTTCTAACAACAACTTCGAACACCCTAACAACCACATAGCAATGCAAACCTGTGAAAGCACTGTTTTCGATGTATTATTGATACTTTGGATGTTTTTCTTTTAATTCAGTTTGTCTGTGCATTCAGAACGGTTTGCTCATTCATCCATTCCTTTCTTCTCCTCTTTCTTTGTGTCTTCAGTCGTTCCCTGCATACTGATGCTCAAGGAAGAGTGTTTTTCTTCCCAGAGACTCAATGATGCTCATTTAGGAGAATAAACCAAGCATTTCCCTCTCGCAGAAGACAGTTTTACGGCTCAGATGCTGCTCTTTCACAGCTCTGCACATTTAATGGAGGTCGCAGTTATATTTGAGTAAGGCGTTCATTTTATCTCAGATTTTTCTGCTAAAATTCATAAAAACAAAGGTAAATGAGTCACTAGCTGTCATCCAGTAGAGCTTTAAAATGTGGAGCAGCTTAGATTATTTGATGAGAAATATTTGAGTTCATATCAAGACCCTTATACTTTTAAGTATACTAATATCAGTGTACTACTATTCTTGTAAGTGTATACTATTACAATACTTGGGACTAAATTGGCCAACATTTTAGTGTATAAAAGTAAAATGAGTACTAGAATGAGTTTCTGAGAAGATAGACTGAATAGTTTCTTGTTTTGAGTTTAAAAGATAATATACTAATAGCACAATTGAATAAACTTCTTTTTTGCAAGGTGATCTCTGACTTCTGATTGTAGACTCTTGAGTAAATGTGAGAAGAAAGTTTACACAGTCCACACACACGAGAGATTACTGTGTGTTCCTCAGGAGAAACATCTGAGACTTCAAGTCCATTTGCTGGCCATTAATCGTGTTGTTTTCTAAGTGAAGCGGGCAGCTGCACATGTTCCTTTATACGATGTTAACAGCGTTTCAACAATAAACTATGCTAGAGGTGATTCGTCAGTGAAAGTACTCAGGGTTTCCTTTCACATCCACTGATGCAACGTCTCGTTCTCGCTCTCTCTCTCTCTCTCTCTCTCTCTCTCTTTCACTCAGGGAAACAAGGCTTTCTCCGGCTCCTTACAGGACACATTATATCGGTCTGATGCTTGCCTTCTTCTCAGAAAGTAGTCCCTTACATATTGCCTCCTATGTGTGTATACTTATCACATCTACTTAAATTTGGGTAAAATATGGATAAACCCAAATGTTGGGTTAAAAATGTCATTTAAAATGTTAACCCAACTTTCACTTTCAACGGTACATTTTTAAAAATACATTTTTAACCCAACATTTGGGTTTGTCCATATTTTACCCAAATTTGGGTTGAAACAACCTAGCTTTTTTTAGTGTATAAGATTGATTTTGACATTTTGTTATAAATATTTTCTAATGTTTCCACTGATATTTAACAGCTCTTTGAATATCAAGTCTGTATTTATTTGAAAAAAATATATATTTGTTCATTTATTTAAAAACTATTTATGTAAACATTTCTGTTAAAAAATATATTTATTTAAAATGTAGCCTATTTATAAACTTTTTTTTTGTGTGTAATTTTTAACAAAACGTATTTATTTATTTAAAATACAAATGTATTTATTTAAAATGGAAACATATTTGAAATATTTTCACGGGCAATTCTCTTGTAAAGTAAAATCATCTAAATGTGGAAAAAAAATCACAATTAAAATCATAATTTTTTTTAGCATTTATACTGCACTGAATTTACACAGATTTTTAATAAACAAATGTTAAATCAACCAGTTTGAGTGTTTTACAGTTAAAAATATACAGAGAATAAAAAACACACACAAAAAAGGTATATTTTTGAATTAAAGAAAATAAGGGTCTATAATAATAATGCCACAATGCAACAAATTAAATGAAAATATATTTTTTTCTTTCAATTTTGGGCTGAAATTTAGCCTGGCTCTTTTATTAGTGAGTATTTACAGTGCATATAGTAGGAAATACAGTGATTTAGATTAGGTTATCAAGTGTTGAATATGTCGACTATCAGCATCACATGTTCTGAAGGATGTTTACAGATTATTCCTGAGCATTTAATTACACACACATTCCTTCCTCATCTGCTTTAAACCAAAAATAGGGATCTTGTCTGAACTTATTGTTCCACATTGTGATTTTGAAACATTGAGCATCAATAAAGAGGAACTCGGAGATGTTTTTCCTGCAAGTTCTCCACATCACTTCCACAGGTCGCTGGCCGCCCCGTCTCTCTCGTTTAACATCACCTCGTCTTAACCGGGACAGGACCGCTGTTAATTATGAGTTTGAGCATGCTGGGTCCCGTTGAGCACAGTTCACGGTTGTGCTGGGGTCCTAAAGACCCAGTGGGAGACTGCTTGCGTAAAAGATCCTGGCAGAGGATAAACAGGACAGCAAGAAAGTGCTGAGAGCGGCCTGAGCATGCATGAGACCAAATTATGGGAAACTCACTTCAGCAGTGAAGTTTACTTAATGCTCACATAACACCAGTTTGAATGAAAAAAACATTTTCAACCATACATTTACATGGAAAAAAGCGGGATTCAACATTATTGTATATTGTTTACATGATAAAAAGGTACAAAAACAGCTTTTTTCGTTGTCAAAATGATCCCATTTACACAGGATTCAGTGAAAACGATTAAAAACGCTGTTTTATACATGCCAGGCCAGTAGGTGGCGATGATTTGCGTTTTTGTAGTTTACAATATCGTTTTTTAAAATTTTTAGTTTTCAGGCACGCAAAAAAGCTGGTGTCGTATAAATAAACGGTCATAAGAAGTTTTCTGTTTTTATTTGAAAACGCTGTGTAAACACATTCCCAAAGTGCAAGTTTTCGAAGCCCTTATCTGCAAAAACGCACTTTCGTGTTATGTGTTCAGTCTGTGTGTTTATTTACCACCATCTCACTGGCCTGGCAGCAGAAAACGGTTCAGTTGTCTGTCAACGGGTATGCGAATGTGGGGAAAATTGTTTGCGTATGATATAATTGTTGTGTAAATATTTATGCACAGAAAAAATACCACATACATACGTGCAAATGCACATTACTTAGAACGTTGGCTAACATTCTAACAAGGTTCTCCTCAAAGTTCTGAACTGACGTTCATCTATCGTAACATTAATAGAACATTCATTTCTAGAGGTATTTGTTCCTCCTTAATGTTCTTGAAAAAACAGTTAGCACAAAAACATTATTCACACATCGTTCATGATAAGTTTGTTTTGTTCTTGTGGTAACAATTTAGTTGGAATGTTAATCTAACATTTTATATACTTGTTTTCTTTTGAGTAGGCCTAGCTAAGCCCTAAACCAACTTTTTTTAGTTGATGATCTGTAAGAATGGATCTTTATTAATACCAGTCATTGATTCAAATAACTTCTTTGACATTTGTGTATAAAGTGTTTTATTTCTACAATATATGGTGTAAATCCACTATTAGTGCCGCCTTGGCATCGAAAGCTACGCCCTTGGCAGTATAAAAAACAGCTTGTTTCGTCAAAAAACAATGTAGCGAAGTCAGTAGTTGGAATTGCGAGTATTTGAAAACGATCAGGATAGAGTGATTTAGCATATATTTCGTCCCTCTATCTCCACCCACTTTTCCAGCATTTTTCAAATATTGCCAGTGGGTGGAGTCAATCTCTGACCAGGGGTTTAGCTACCATTTAATAACTAGGGATTTTAGCAACATTTTAAAAAAAATAGTACAGTCGGTTGGTCTGGGAATCGCTCCGGGAACGCCCCGTCACGTGATGAATTTAGCCCGTGGGGAAAAACATCGCTCATTGAAATACATGCAACAATCATTCCAAAGAGTTGCTGTGTCGTTTTCTGTCAACACAGTCTGTCAAAAACACAGTTCGTGCGTATTATACTCCAAAAAGTGCATATCATATGCACGCCGAAAACGCGTACCATATACACGCAAAAACTGTTTTTGGCGTATAAATGCCACGAGAAATGACATACGTGCTATAGAATACGAACTTTCATGAGATCGGGCTATAAATTGAAATTCTACATCCTTTCTAATAAACATACAGAACCGGATAGGAGGACAAAATTAATCATAATTTATTAGATTACTGTGTGAGCAGATGCCTACTTGTAAGCTGGGCTATAGTTGTAAATTAAAAATCGTAGCAAATATCACACCACATATATAATGATAACGGCACAGGAACGACATCAACAATTTGTCCAGCTGATTAAAAAAAACACTGACAGCCAATCAGAGTCCTGCTTTAAAGAGCTTGAGGATTTAAAGTGACAGACGACAAAAATGCAATATTTAAGCGATATAACCGACTACAATAACGTCCACTATGGTTCGGACACAACTACAAATGGTTGTTCCCTAAAACAGTGTTTGTGCGGGTGTTTCCAGAGACTGTTCTGAAGTGTGTGTCAAATGAGACCAACAGGGACCTCTAGTGTGGAACTGAAGCATTTACACTTCTTGCATTAGTGTCCCAACTCATTATTCATAATATATAACGAGAAAAACTGTGAATTATCTTCATATGAAGGTTAAGTATTCATCATATAATGAATATTCAGTATGAGCACTACACCTGTAAAACAACTTAATAAACAAATGTTTTTATTTTCCAGCTGTTAATTGAGAAAATGCTCGCATGAAACAGTAAAAATGCTCGAAACATTTTTTGTTGCTATTTAATGTGTACAGGAAATGTATATATTTGTATATTAAAATATAGAAAATGTAAGAAATAATATACTCAACATTTAAACATATTTATATAATTGATACAGTATATGAGTCTACACAAACACATGCACACACACATGCATACTTGTCATTTATGGGTACTCCTTTACCCACACTTTATGTGGTTAATAATAAACTTAACAGTAATATTTAACTCAAGGTTAGGGGTTCAGTTATCTACAAATCAATAATACCATACCACAATCCCAGTCAGGCAACTGTTCAATACTACCACAAGAGGGCAGAAAACTCATTGAGAATGTGTAATGTTTAAAATGAGGCCTTGCAAAGTAGAACCATTTTCATTATTAGTAACTCACATTTTCTGTTTTTAAAAAAAGTCTTTAAATAAATAAATTAATACATATAAAATACATGTTTTTAATAATTGCATATAGTTGAAAAAATAAATAAAGGTAAAAAGTGAATGAATGCATAAATGTAGTTATTTGAATAAAATAAATATTTTTAAATAAATATATATACATTGTTGAATATGGAAACTTTTTCGTAATAATGACTTTACATCTCATAATAATGAGAAACTTTCTCATAATAAATGACCGGCCGACGGTTTTCGGCTAATATCTCAGCAAATATACTCCACCAAAAATGACCAAACGCATATGGTTTTGTTCAGTTCGGCGAGACGGTTCGAAGGTGCTCGGTCTCCGACGGACACGTTGCAGTTTCCGCCGAGATATTTGCGTTTTTAGCTTCCGGAGGGGACTTTGGGGGCATGTTTCTCGGGCCCCTGGAGCCCCGAGGCTGGGGGTGGTCTCTTTCGAAAGGTCTCTGTCTGTTCTCCACTCGATAAAAAAATTGGTGTCGAAACGTTAATTTTTCACCGAGATATTTGCGATTTTCTCCCGAGCACGTGGCGCCATTTCAGAGCGCGGCCGACGGTTTTCGGCTAATATCTCCGCGAATACTCCACCAAAAATGACGAAACGCCTATGGTTTTGTTCAGTTCGGCGAGACGGTTCGAAGGTGCTCGGTCTCCGACGGATATGTTGACTTTCCGCCGAGATATTTGCGTTTTTCGCTTCCGGGGGACTTTGGGGGCCTGTATCTTAGACCCCGGGGGCCCACAAGGTTGGGGGTGGTCTCTTTCGAAAGGTGACTGTCCGTTCTCCACTCGATAAAAATTCTCCCGAGCTCGTGGCGCCATTTCAGAGTGGGGCCGACGGTTTTTCGGTTAATATCTCCGCGAATACTCCACCAAAAATGACAAAATGCACATGGTTTTGTTCAGTTCGGCAAAATGGTTAGAAAGAGCCCGGTTTTAATATATAATATAATAATACTAATCAGCTGATTACAGCGAGAAAGAACTAAGTTAGGCCAACATGAAACAAACCAACTACATATTACGCATTGTCAATGGAAAAGTCACAACTCACTATGTTTATGGCTTCTAGTTTTCAGGGTGCCGAGTTCGGTAGAAACATGACGTCACAATATGCCGACCTTCAGTTATGTAGATATGTCTCATTCTGAGGTAATAAAAAACATTAGAGTTTATTAAGTAGGCCTAAGTTCTTTATACTCCACTGAAAACATAGTTATGCATGTCTTATTGCGTTTCTGTTAATCTTTCCACATTGCACCTTTAAATATGTTTTCTAAACTCTGACTGGTTCATAAGGCCATGGGAGTAACCAGTAGTCTGGCGTTGGTGTAGGGAGGCCACATCACAGGGCCCAACTCCACCGGAAGTCCCCCCCATCCCCTCATCACAGGACCCAACGAGGGGAAGTCTACGGCTCCTCTCACAACCGTCCCACCGCAAGAGAGTCTGACGAGAGGCTTTATAACCGGTGCTGAGAGCAAACACATTTATCCCATATTATATGAATATATAAATATGCTATTATGCAAATAAGGATACATATTTTTAAAATAAATAAATGCATTTAAAATAAATAAATATTTTAAATAAATACTTACTGTAAATACATTTATAAGAAATAAATATATATTTTATGAAATAAATATATATTGAAAGTAGAAATACATTAACTATTAACAAAGTTATTTTATATATATATTTTATATATTGTGTTGAAATAAAGAGTTTTTATTCATTTAAATGTTAAAATATTTTTATTATTTTAAATAAGTAAATAATTAGAAAAAATGCAATGCATAAAATAATAAAATATTTTTAATACATAAATAAACATGTTTGTGTAAATAAATACATGAATCATGATGATAAAATATTAAAATACATAAAGTTTAAATACATTACATTTTTTAAATAAATCATTACATTAAAATCTCAATATTTGAGCGGGAAATCTGGAATCTGAATCACGTGTTTTGGCGCGCCTCAGAGTCTCTTGAGTGAAGTTGTTTAGTCTAGATCAAATGCTGGTTTTTCTGTCTGGTCTGTGATTGCTTTGGTTTTGCGGAAACATCTCTGATGTTTAGATTTTATTCGAGCAAACGAGTACAAGGCTTGAGATGACGTCATTCAGATTCAAACAAGCTGTCGAGGACAGAATCATATAACCAGAGACCCAGAGTCAATCTGGGTTAATTAACCTTAATTTGTTATTGGTTCTATATTCTAGTCAAGCTTGAATCAAATCAATCTAAAGGAGACTATTTGTATTAATACACTTTAAAAATGCATTTAAAAAAATATTAAAAAATCTTACCCAACGTTTGGGTTTGTCCATATTTGACCCAAAATTGGGTTACGACAACCCAGCATTTTTTAGAGACTTTATTTACATCATAATGCATAGACATTTTTTTTGTGTGTGTGTATGAATCGATTCATTAATGTGAACCGACAGATTAGTTTTATCTAACTGTGCACTCACTGACTTCAGATCAGTCGAAGCCTGTAAAGCAGAAGTGGACCTGCGTCAGATTACCCATGATTCTCTGGGGCAGCAGTCACTATGAAGAACTAGAAATGGAAATAATAGAGATTTATCATCATAACCAGAGACGTTTACTGGCCAAACACACACTGTAACTCTCCTTGCAAACAAACAGCCGGCCAAGACTAAGAGAGACGTAGAGCAAGCGTGTAATAATACAAAACACACACATATAAAACTCTTAAACTTGAGTCGTGCTGAAAGCTCTTTGTTGTTTTCTGCAATGGATCAAATGCAACAGTGACTGTCCACATAAAAATGAATGATTGCACTTCAGTGCGTTTATTTCTAATGGTTTATGGTGAGTGAAATCATGACAAATCAGTTAAAGATGGAAAATTAATTGCAATGTAACAATTTAACTAAAAAAAAGGTAAAGAAGAGCAACTACTATTAAAGTAAATCCACTAAATGACAGATTTCTGGATTTCTTAAATTAAAGAGATAATTAAATTATCACCATGTGTAATATAATGTCAAATACTATAAAGATTTTATTAAATTGTAAAAAAAATACAATAATTTAAATTTTACATAAAACTACTTATATGTATTATTCATACATTTTATTAATAAATTGTTGTAATAATACAATAATTTAAACTGCACATTTTTGACTGGCCTTTCATTGTGCAATAATTTACAGATTTAGACAGGTTTGTGAACAATATTTGAGAGAAATAGGCCTTTTGTGTACATAGAAAAAGTCTTTGAGTTTTTGAGTTGCATTTACAATTTTGTTCAGTGTATATATAATTTTACCTAAAATTATGTGCACGCACAAATGCAAAACAATGTGGGTGTTTATACACAATAATAAAAGTGCATGCATGCATAACAGATAAATAAAATAAATGCATGCATGAACTTTATTATGGTCTATACAATTTAAATGATTCCTTCTGAAGTCTCACAGTGGCTGATTTCCAGATATCATCACTGACCGATAATAAATACCAAACAAACCACTATTGTAGATATTACTGTAATCAGGAAATAAAGCTGTTACTTAACATCAGCTCTGCCACAGTTGTGTCTCCTCGGGCCCTTTGAAAGCGGTTTACGGGGCTGAGGGGTCTGAGGCCCACCGCTGTGTGACACAGATAAGATCCGAACGGACCCATTCTGAGTTCAAAAGAGAGCCGAAACCCCTGAGAGATTCCCGTCGTTTAAAGATGACCTCTGCCATGCCACTTCCTTCTGAAAGCTTCAGTTCAGCTCAGCGCTGGTCCTCGTTAAACCCTTCATAAAGATAGCAGAGCGCTGAGAGTGTGTGTGTGTGTCTGACTGTGTGTGTGAACTGGAGTCTGGGATCCATCACAGGGGCCCTTACAAGCTCATGTTTATTCATTCAAACACACACTGAGATTCACACACACACACACACACACTAATACAGGTTCAGATTATCACCTGTTGGCTGCAGATCCCTCAGCCTGATCCAGATCTGCAGGACTCCACAGGGAACCAGCAGTGCGAGATTATTGGTTTCAATCTGAGGAAACTTGCATTATGACACCTTTACATATTGAATGCATTTTTTTGCTGTTGTTTGCGTTGTTGTTTTGGATTATGTAAATAAATAAAATATAGAAAAACTTGGCAACCGCCTACAAGCATCAATGCAGAGTAGAAATGTAATACTTCTGCAATTTGTGTGTGTGTGTGTGATAGAGAGAGAGAGAGTGTGTGTGTTTCTTCAGCATCTGGCTCTGATTATCTGCTCTGCCCAGAGGGAGCGATGGATTGAAACTCCAGACTCTGGCAGAGCAAAGTCTATTATATCATCTGGCAATTATTCCACTCATGATTGCTAATTTCAGCAAATTAGATGTGTGTGAGGGAGAGACTGCGTGTGTGTGAATGTACAGTGTAATGCATGAGGGTGGCTTCACAAAGATCCTCTATCTATACTATAGTCTCTGAACGCAGCTCATCCAATCAGATTTCACAACTATACATTGTATAACGTGCATGAGCATTTACTCTATTTCAGTAGAATTGCTTTTTGTTAGGCATTTCTGAACTATGATGCATGACATGGATTAGCCTATAAACTTTGTTAAGCATTAAAAACTATTTAACACTGTAAACATTTCAAGAGCATGTCATAGCTTTGCTGAGTATCTCTATATAATTATCAGTTCATCTCCTGGAATTATACAAATATACGAAGGATCGTTTCCATTTCTGAGTTGAGATATTCTTCCCGCCTCATTAAGGGTTCGGGTTCACATCTAAGCGTTTCTCAGAGTCTGTGGATGTGATGAAGCAGAGTTTACCGCGTCTGGAAAGAGCAAATAAAGTTAAAAACTGAAATAAAAGAGTTCTGTCAGGCTGATTTATTGCTCTATGAGTGAATGAAAACTGGCTGAGTGGATCCATTTCATTCTTGAGATTTCAGAGAGTACGATTTCTAACCAAGAGCGTGTAGAAATATTTGATATGTCTGCGGAGTGTGTGATAATGATCCTCTCCAGACAGGGAAAGCAAACCCTCAGAGATCATCATTCATAAACCCTGTAGAGATAAACTCTAATCACTCTCTTTAATCAAACGAACCGCCATCGAAGAAACAGTGTAGACATGTATGGAAAATGAATTAGTGTGTATGTGTAAATCATCTCAAATCAGGAACTGTTGGAAAAGAGCTCTCATTTTAGATTTTAATTTTCAAATATCAGAATTTCATTTAAAAAAAATTATGGTTTACATTGGTTTACACACTAAATCAGTGTCCACACACACACACACACAATTATCAATTGCATTGGTTAAATTTAACATGAAAGGGTTAAACAGACTGCGACTCTAAGAGATATTTGAATTATTTACTGCTGTAAAATAGTTGCACACTATTAAGGGATCTACACTATAGAGTAAGAATGTGTATGCATCTTTCTTTAATCCTCTATAACAATGACATTTGTCTAAAGCTTCCCATAGATCAGGCATTTATCTGTGTAGATATCTGTTAATGTTCGGGATTCTCTCCGTCCAGAAGTCAACTATTTTAGTAGCCTATATTTTTCTTTGATGTCTACATCTCTTCTTTTCCCTTCTATTTCTCAAATTCAACTCTGTGTTAGTCTCAGTGGAATTGATTGTTTCCTGTCTTGTTATGTAGCCTACATACATTCTGCAATAAAATAAAATAAATAGCCAAATAATAAATAAAACAAGTTCGTGATTGCGCGCGAGTGCTCGGTCCTGCCCCCCGAACGCGCAGCGGGCACGCGCCCATTAAAGCCCTCAACGCGACTGTCTCACTGTCTCTCCTCTCACAGGCTTGTAAAGTCCTCTCAGCACAGAAGCGTCGCGAGTGTGTGGATACATGGATCTGTGTGTGATTGTGCTGTTGTCTCTATGCGGGCTTCTGCGGGGCCAAGGTGAGTTTACCTAACAAATCTCTTAAAAAGCGTTTATCCATGCGAGTTTCGTGAGGAGAGAATGAAACAGTGACATCTCACTTCTGTGAGCGCGTGCTCGTGCGATGTCCGTCTGATACCTGGATTTGACGAATCGGGTGAAATTCTCAGGTTGCTATGTAACATTTGTTTAAACTTCTCTAGAATGGAAAATAAGCTAAAATAGTATAGTATAATATAAAATGCTATATAGTAGCCTATATAAAGTAACGAGGAACATTATTACACATCTAATTATTATAATGCGCCTTTGTATAGTAAAACTTCAAATAAGTAATTTGCTGATCTTTTAATTAAAGGGTTGTGCTCACAAAACTATAATTTACCGCAGCTGAAGTGTTTTATTCTGAACAGATAGCCTACTGTATGGTAGATGAGAAGTATGAATATGTAGATTAGGGGGCGTGGTACGTGTTGCAGGAACCAATCAGCTGTTGCTTGCCAGTGCCAGTCTGTCTGAATAATAGTATAAAGCAGTGCAGAGAAAGAATTTAATGGCATTTGATTTTAATGATGAAAGAATAAGTCACAAGGTTAACTTAACTGGGTCATGCTAACCTTACAGGACTGCTAGTAGTGTCTAATACCGCTTTCTCACACGTTCATGTCACTCACTTGGACATCACACACATGTGGTTTACTGGTGCAGGTCATAATTCAGAGCCACAAACTGTTTGCATGAGCAGTGGCTTGACTAGTATCACGTGGGTGGTGTTTTCACACACACTAGTGTTGTTCTTAGCTCACATCTTGTTTTTTATTGGGCTTTAGAAAGTTTCTCAGTAACACTTTAATTTAACACTTTAAACCTTGTTACATGTAGTTATAACTGTAAATTATGCATATAATTACATGCAACAAACTCTAAACCAAATCCCTATGTAGTTAATTATTATTACACAGTACTTAAATGTATTATTACAGTGTAACACATGGACATTTCTTTTAAATTACAATTGTATTTATTTTTTAATATTTATTTTACTGATATTTACTGTACAGCAGAGCTATAATAATCCACATGCACATTTATTTTTTAATTAAAATAATTCATGTTCTTCTGGGTGACTTAATTGATTTACTTGATTATAATTTAAAATAAATCACATTTACATTTATAAAAAAAACACTTAATTGATTGTATTTTAATGAATTGAACTGCGGTTCATTGTTTTCTATAAAATACTTTAAATCACAGCTATAACAAACCGACTGCACATTTCTTTATTAATAAAATTAATAAAATTGTTCGGGATAACTGGTTTAACTTATTTCATGTATTGTATCATTTAAATGTTTTCTTTTTTTACAAATTGCATTTATTTATTTGAATAAAACAAATTTTGAATAAAGCGAATATATTTAAATACAATAATTAATATTTATGTAAATACATTAATATTTGTATTCATTTATTGATTTGAATTAAAAACTGTGGTTTATTGTTCTCAAATTAAAAAGTGTAAATCTAATTAATTTTATTAAGTTTTATCATTTAAAATAAAATTGCATTTATTTATTTGAAAAAGCACATTTATTTAAACATTTAATCAATATCCATGTAAATAAATTAATATTTGTACTTTTTTTAATGATTTACTGTTCTCAGATAAATAAAAAAGTGTGTAGAAATGACTGCTTATAAACCCCATGTGGTGTTTCGATTACTGTGCAAACCTGAAGTAGAAGAGCCCAAAAGACTCATCTGCCAAAAATATCAAACGTTTTGGCAGACGAAGGAAGCCACAGGGAAATTAATGATCTGTTTGATCCAATTGAGTCCACTTGCGTCAGCTGATGGTTGTTTGGAAATGTTTTGGACTAGTTTTTATGGCCTTTAATCTTTGGGAGAGACTTAGACGTGTTTAACGGAGTTACTTCACCCGCCAGACACTAAACATTATTCAGCATGAGTGGAAAATGGCTTGTGGGAAAAAAACAAACAAGGGAAATGCAATCCAGACAGTTGTGAGCGGCATATCAAGACAAGATACTGATTGTGCAAGATGAGTAGAACAATGACTACGTCACAATGATGATTAAAAACAAATAAATCAATGAATAAACACACAGACCCTCATCAGATTAAAAGTAGTCCAGCTATTGGTATAAAGTCTGCTAAAAATGATATTTTTCAGTACATATGTCTTAAAACAAGATTTCTTTACTTGAGACGCTAAATGACAAGATATTACGACTTATTCTCTTGGAAAGTAATGAATGAAAATTAAGCGAGTTTTTGATGAAAACAAGAACAAACATCGGCACCATTTGAAAGCGCAGATTTGCAGAAAGACAGACCTTGGGTAGGTCGGTGGGAGAATAGAATGGAAAAGAATAGAATGGGATGGAATGGAATGAAATGGAGTAAATGGAATAGAATAGAATGGGATGGAATAAAATGGAATATAATAGAATAGAAAGAATAGAATGGGATGGAATAAAGTGGAATAGAATAGAAAATAATAGAATGAGATGGAATGGAATAAAATGCAATAGAATAAATGGAATACAATAGAATGGGATGGAATAAAATGGAATATAATAGAAAGAATAGAATGGGATGGAATGGAATACAGTGGAATAGAATAGAAAATAATAAAATGAGATGGAATGGAATAAAATGGAATAGAATTGAATAGAAAATAAGAAAAATGAGATGGAATGGAATAAAATGGAATAGAATTGAATAAATGGAATACAATAGAATGGGATGGAATGGAAAAAATGGAATATAATAGAATGGGATGGAATAAAGTGGAATAGAATAGAAAATAATAGAATGGGATGGAATAAAGTGGAATAGAATAGAAAATAATAGAATGTGATGGAATAAAGTGGAATAGAATAGAAAATAATAGAATGGGATGGGATAAAGTGGCATAGAATAGAATAGAGAATAATAGAATGCGAATGGAATGGAATAAAATGGAATATAAATGAATAGAAATAATAGAATGGGATGGAATTGAATAAAGTGGAATAGAATAGAATAGAAAGAAGAGAATGGGATGGAACGGAATAAAGCGTTAGAAAAGCGAATAGAAAATAATAGAATGGGATGGAATGGAGTAGAATTAGATGGAATGGAATAAAATGGAATAGAATAGAAATGTGTGAAAAATCATTTTCACATCCAGACATGTTATCTCCTCCCTAATTAAAGTAAATGCTCTGAAACTGAGTAGAAACGAAGGCCCGAGGCGGGACCAGGTCTCCTACCGAGAGTCTTTATTCCTCGCCGCAGGGTTTGGGGCAGTAACATTTTTAAGAGGGTTTTCCATGGGCCGTTCATCCCTAATTGGAAAGAGGTCATGCCAGCATCTGAACAGTTCAGGGTGTCTACGCCGACCGTTAATGTCCGTTTCCTTACAGGGATACTCAACATTCAGCATATCACGGATTAAAAGGGGGCAAATGAGACTGAAATCTATAGAAACTTTAGAAAAAATAGAACTTTATTTTGAGGTGTCTGTGTTAAAGTTTAATTATACATGTAAATACTGAGTAATAATAATTAACTACATATACTTACTATAGGGTTAGGGTTTAGTTGCATATAATTATGCATCATTTATCATTATTACTATAGTAACTAAATGCAACATGTGAAACACAGACTTTGTAAAATAAAGTGTTCTTGACTGAACAACCATTTCGCATTTGGCAATAAATAAGTTCATTTTTGGACCCTGTTCTCTTATGCTTTGCCAGCCATAGTGTCGAATCTAGCGCTCATGATCGAACCGCAAACCAGAGACCATGCCAGAGACGAGCCAGTAAGAACGCTGATTCATTATAATTCATGATCTGAGCCGGGCAAGTCACGGCAAACCCGCTTTAACACTGCAATCTAGTCAGACGGAGCCTAAAACGCTTCAAATGTGTCGTAAAATGTAACAAAACTAGTAATCTTTATCTATTCATCCAGGCAAGACACTACGTGACCAGGTGTAAATGGAATCGTTTTGATAAATCAGATCTGAGAAAATAGCATGAAGTGGAATTCTCCTGAAAGAGACATAGAGACGAGTGTGTGTGTGTAATGTCCGTCCTCAGATCCCATCTCGCTGGATGACTGCTGTAAGGATGGCAAGGACAGAGGTCAGGAGTCTCAGGACTGCACGAGTCTGCCGCTCATCTCTGAATCCACAACCTGCAGGTTTGAACCACGACTTCAACAACCACGACTTTATTCAGCCGATTTCTGATATTTAGAAGAATATCAGTAACCAGAGCAGTTTCTTGTCCCATTGACTTCCAAAACACACTCTCAGAAGAAAATGTTCTATATAGAACCTTAAAAGGTTCTATCAGCGCTACGTATTTGGAACCCCTAAAAGGTTCTAAACACTCTTAAAAAAAGGGTTCCTCTGGGTTCTATATAGACCCCTGGGTTCCATACTTGGCCAATAGAACCTTTTACCCCAAAAAAATTATTCTATATGGAACCATTTTGGAGTTCCATATATGAAGCGGGAGATGGAACCATTTCTGCTTCTAAATAGAACCATTTCTTCTAAAAGTGTAGTATATATATATTTTTTCTACTATAGAAGTCAATGAGACCAGAAACTGTCTGGTTACTGATATTCTTCTAAATATCGAAAATCGGCTGAATGGATTCGAAAACGGTAAAACTCAACTGTTTAACTCTGGGGGTGTTGTAAATGAGCCTATTTCCAAAAAAAGGTGGAGTATGCCTTTAAAATATCAGATCAGATCAATGCATGATTGGTAGAAATGTCTGTAATGGTGAGATTAGCGCTGGATCTCAGTGCCAGTCAGGCGTCAGCATGTGCTTATCTTGGCCTTCAATGCTATCTGGAGTTTGTCTAAATGAGAAAGTGGTGATGTTTGGATATTTTTGGGTCGGTGGGCTTGCAAAAATGAGACTGTTTCCAAATCCAGGAAATTCCACTGAGGTGAAACTCTAGTCAGACGGAGAAGAGCGAAAGCGACCCGAATAACAGGAAATCTGGCAGATTATTCAGACACAGAAAAGGGAAAAACAGAAAAGCGAAAGAGAAATATTCTGCCTTAAAAGGGGCTTCGAGGAGGAAGATGTCAGGGTGATGGGCTGATTGTGAAAGAGGGTGAAGCAAGAGACGAACGAAGACAAACGGCTGTCGTTTACCGTAAAAACCGGCTCGTGCGTCAGTGCTGGATCACAACCAGACAGCGATGCGTCTCGACTTTAAAGTGAGAGTTCATTTCATTAGAGTGATATAAAAGAACTTTGAGATCCAAACACACTGTTAAAACGTTTCCAGTGCACATTAAATCAAGATGCATTTACTTGAGATGCTAAATGACTTGAACATATTGCATTTTCTTTTCATTTTCCCTTAGACATAAACATGC
Source organism: Hybognathus amarus (assembly GCA_030378365.1). Taxonomy (NCBI): domain Eukaryota; kingdom Metazoa; phylum Chordata; class Actinopteri; order Cypriniformes; family Leuciscidae; genus Hybognathus; species Hybognathus amarus. The sequence continues at coordinate 107,787 of JAQIUQ010005441.1, forward strand.
TTTAAGTTCACAAAGCTGGCCTGATCAATGGCACTCTGAACATATAATCTCATAATCTGTCTGATTAACAGTGAGCTGAGATGTGTGTGTGTGTTTTGTAGGATAGCTCAGGAACAGTGTTGTGCGACTGGTTCTCAACGACAACATCTGCACCATTCGGGATCAACATGGCAAAGGACCAGGGCAGCTGCGACAGCCTCTTGTCCACCAGCACATGTGAAACCGAAGACGTCCAAGGTGTGTGTGATCTCTCTCACCACATGCGCGTGTTTAATGACTTTATGCAGAATCATTCATTTATATTTTTTCGAGCAATATAGTGACGTGACAAAGGCAATAAGAAGCATTTGATTTTTAACAACATAAATCAGTCGATCACTTGAAACAGAGAGGGAAGAAGTTGGACTTACACTGAACTGGTCAAAAGTTTAAAGATTGGTAAGATTTTTTGTTTTTAAAGAAGTCTCTTCTGCTCACCAAGGCTGCATTTTTTGATAAAAAATACACAAAAAACACAGTAATATTGTGAAATATTATTACAATTTAAAATGACTTTTTTATGTTTATATATATTAAAATGTAATTTATTCCTCTGAAAAAAAGCTGAATTTTCAGCATTATTACTCCAGTCTTCAGTGTCACATGATCCTTCACAAATCACTCTAATATGATGATTTTATGCTCCAAAAACATGTATGATTATTATCCATGTTGAAAACAGTTTTTTACATTTTTATTTCAGGATTCTTTGATGAATAGAAAGTTCAAAAGAACAGCTTTTATCTGAAATGGAAAGCTTTTGTTACATTAAACACTACCCTTTAAAAAGTTTGGGGTCAGTAAGAATTTGTATTTTATTTTTGGGGGAAATAAATAGAAATCAATAATATTCTATTCATCAAGGATGAGTTACATTGATCAAAAGTTACAGTAAAGACATTTATAATGTTAGAAAAGATTCTAATTAAATAAAAGCTGTTCTTTGAATTTTCTATTCATCAAAGAATCCTGAAATAAAAATGTAAAAAACTGTTTTCAACATGGATAATAATCATACATGTTTTTGGAGCATAAAATCATCATATTAGAGTGATTTGTGAAGGATCATGTGACACTGAAGACTGGAGTAATGATGCTGAAAATTCAGCTTTTTTTCAGAGGAATAAATTACATTTTAATATATATTAACATAAAAAAGTCATTTAAATTGTCATAATATTTCACAATATTACTGTGTTTTTTGTGTATTTTTTATCAAAAATTGCAGCCTTGGTGAGCAGAAGAGACTTCTTTTAAAAACATAAAAAATCTTGCCGATCTTAAACTTTTGACCGGTAGTGTATACACACACACACACTGCAGCTCACTTCGGCTAATGGACCCAGTGTGTCTTCACATCATTTTATCATCTAAAATCAATAACAAACTTCTTTTTGAGAACTGTTTACCTTATAAAGTGTGTCTCTTTGAGATATACGAGATCTGTGTTGATACTCCAGATCATGAAAAGGCAAATATTTTCATGTGTCAGAGTACATGTTGGGTCAGTGTTCTTGTCAGTGCACGCGTGTGTGTGTGTGACTCTCAGATCACTATAAGATGATGAATGTGTTTGAAAGCAGGAACTAGAGAGATTCGAGGGGTAAAGATACTCTCTCTCCGCTCTGTTTACACTGAACAAGAGGGAACTTGCCCAAATCACAAGAAGTGGAGGACGTGTGTGTGAGAGAGACTGTGAGTGTGTTGTGTGGCGTTATAAATCCCTCAAAGGCTCTCCGCCGAAACTCTCAGCATGAAGAATAGAGCCTTTAGTAATACACACCTGAGTGTGTTTCAACATTACTTCTCAGGAAACATTCATCTCGCCTGTCACTGGGACTCGAGAGTGACTGTTAAAGTGCCTGTCAGAATATTGCTCTACTTTATTTATGTGTTTATCACCAACCCCTAAGTCAATTCATCTCCAACCTTTCAAGGCAGGTATTAGATGATCTGATAGCAAGTTTAAGCTCTGTAAATCACCAGATGTGTTTGTGTTTCCTCTGAAAGCGCAAAGAGTTTTCAGTTCTTAGAAACTTTACTCAAACTGTTTATGGACAAAGATAACTAATTCACACTAAAATTCAAATTCTCATCATTTAATCAGTTTCTCGTGCGGGTTAAAGATAACCCGAAAGCCTGAAAATTATACGTTGTTTTTTATTTATTTAATTTTTATAATATTTTTCTATTTTTAATGCAATTTTTCTGGAAGATTTTTTATTTTATTACCTTTATATTACTAGTTGGTCAATGAAATAAATAGATAAGTCATATTTAATCACATTCCTCACATCTCTCAACTTAAATTCAAAATAACTTACAATTACTTGCATAAACCTTTTAATTCAGCTCAAAATATCTTACATTGGGTGTCTTTGCTGACCTCTTGTGGAAATAAAATAATATAAGATGATATTTCATGATCATGATCTAGACTCTAATGGGCTTATACTGATATGGAGCAGAGGAGCTGTTAGTTCTAAGAGGGTCAAATGTTTTGTGTGTGTATTCGTGGTTCAAGTGCAATAAAAGTCCTGATGAACTCTCAAAAAAATTTTGGGTCAAAATAAGTACGGGTCATAATGACCCGAAACTGATTATTTTCTTGTGTGTTCTCAAGTCGACTCTAAAATTACATGACTTTCTTGGAAGTGCAATTTTCACAAAATAGCGACTCAAATTTCAGTCTGTTCCTGTCATATGACTTAGAAAACCCCCAAATTCAAAATGAGAATATTGTTAAAAGGTTTTTATAAATCCATAATCATCAAAATTATAACAAATAAATGCTTGAAATATCGTACTTTTGCATGTAATGAGTCTATATGATATATTAGTTTCACCCTTTTAAGTTCAATTACTGAAATAAATGAACTTTTGCACCATATTCAAATTTTTGTGCAATTTTTGTAAATTTTGTGCAATTTTTCGAGTTTCATCTGTATACATTTATATACTTATTATTACATGAGGTGTTTATAAATGAAGTAAAGGTTGGTGACTCACGTTGTTTCTCATGTACATCAGCAGTTCTTCCTCACCCCTGACCCCGTGTGTTTCTCCTCTTCTTCTTCTGCAGATGTGCTGCGAGTGCTGTTTGCTCGGCCGGGCGGCTCAGGAGCGAGGCCTGTCATGTGACCTGACGCTCGCTGTGGGGTACCAGTGCGGTGTGGTGTCCCGGGCCTGCTGTGTGGACCGCCTGCCCAACACACACACGAAACCTACACCGGGTGAGAAGAACAAACACCACTCTCATGATGGAAAACAGCGACACAAACCAGTTGAAATCATCATGGTTATGACATCACAACCTTCCTTAAAGAGACAGTGCACCCAAAAAAAATCAATTCTGTCATCATGTACTCACCCTCAAGCCTGAATGAGTTTGTTTGTCCTGTGAACACAAAAGAGGGTGTTTTAAGAATGTGGCAACCAAACAGTTGCTGGCCTCCATACTTTATTTTCCATACTGTTGAAGTCAATGGGGACCAACAACTGTTTTAGCAACTTAGTTTAGAGATTGAATAATCTGAAAACCACGCCAACCGTCTCACTTTGTACTTTGGTAAGATGCCTCCTTGTTAATTTCTGACTTATAACAAAAAACAGAACAATGTCTGAAAGCTGCTGTGTGACAAGGTGTACAGCAAACAAGCTAAACAACCCAGAAATACATGTTTATAAGCTGTCGACCCCAAAAAACGAGCATTTAAGGACACAAAAGTGGATACAGGCGATAAGATGTGAAGCATCAGCTGGAAAGAAAGGTAAATCGTAGCACTAAAATACGCTGCGTATGCAGAAAACATTTAATCACGGGTATATAGAATATCAAAATATAAGTTTAAGTTCGCCTCAGTGGCATCAAGTTCATTCTCAGAGAGTAATATGAATCCGTGTTACGCTGACTAGCTTTGTCCTTAACACGCTTGCTTTTTGAGTTCGAACAGATTATAAAAACGTATTTTGGGTGATTATCACAAAATCCAGATTTAAAAGGTGCCCAGCATCAGAATTTTTAAAATGCCATTTTTTCTTTTTGCTTTTTTCTTTTTTAAAATGCCTATTTTCTTTTGCGCATGAGCTTCAGGGTCTAAAACTTACTATGACCATTATTTTAAAGGTTAGAAAAAATATTTACTATATTATTCTTTACATTTTCAGAGTGAAGTACATAAAAAATAATAATTACCGCAACATGACATCTACACTTTAAATATTTGGTATATGTTTACGATAAATGAACTAAAGGTATGTGCAGGTACTATGAGAAAAATAAGGACTTACTTATCATGGTAGGCATCTTGTGTGCAGCAAGTGGATTATGTCCCTGTCCAAAGAAATCATGAGAATATGTTAAGCTTCTTGAAGGATCTGAACGATGATTGAAGAAGTATGTTCAGGAGGAATGAGTGGTGGTCATCTGGACACATATATTCAACTTATTATTGCCACTATCATATACCAATAGATCACGGAAGTACCACATGTTCTCTTAATGTCAATATTTTCTAGTATAACATGTACACTGACGTTTTATATTTTTTATGTTTTTCATTATAAATATTTTCATCTCAGAGAACCCAAATCCAGTCATGGACACAGTACGAGATAATAGAAATTTCCCCTTAAATGTGGAAAAACAACAAAGCTGGCATTATAATGTCATTTGAAATCATGTGCAAAATAGTACATGATAGAATGTTTGTGACTGTGTGCTTTTTCTTATTTGATAGCATCTCTTTATCTGCAGTCGAAATGTTTCATGACACCTCAGTAAGTCTAAAGTTTCACAGGAATCACCTATTTATCTGGGTTGTTTTAGCTTGTTTGCTGTGTCTGTCTTGTCACAGCCAGCAGGCTTTTCAGACATTGTTTTTGTTATAATTTCAGATGCAGCAAGAGGCATCTTGCCGCAATGCAAAGAAATCACAATAGGATACATCAACCCCCCTCCCCCAGTGTCAGGCATGGCCTAAAATGCACTGTCTCTATTGCCAGGTCTACACTATCACTGATTGGACTTACTGCTGCCTCCTATCGCATGCCACCAGAGGAGCTGGGGCTGAGGCTGTAATGCATTTAAGCTAACTGTGTGTTATATAGTCTGATAGCAGATGTGCGACCAGACATGCACCCTAACACTGACAGACCGGAATGCAAAGGTTACTGGAAACTATGCTCAGCCAACTGAACCATTCTCTCAGGGATGCCATGATTGAGAAGCTGTTCAGCTCAGGGTTTCTGGTGTCTGTGCTGTTGTGCCACTGTAGATGCAGGCTGCTAACAGCATTGTGAGGCAAGGGCACTTGTGTGTGTGTTGAGGGGAATTACAGCAGCTGAAGGCGAATACAAAACCTGTGAAGGCTCATGTGTATCCACCCGTAAACATTTATAATGCACGTCGACCATGGAGGAGTCACATGCGGTTCATACAGATTGCCATATCTTTGCATCATATGGATTTTCCATTTCACTTTACCCAGGACTGGTGTACTGGATCTATGTGCTCGCTAAAGGAGTCAGTCCGCTTTGAAAAAAACGTTTGCTGATAATTTACTTCGCCCCCATGTCATGCCAGATGCTCCCATGTTTATCTTACTTTACAGTAAAAGTTCAGAGAAGAAATTAAGGTTTTTGATGAAAGCAAGTCCAGGATTTTCTCCATATAATGGGACTTCATGGGCGATCAGCAATTTCACCATCCAGCTAAATGGAAGCTTCAGTGCAGCTTGCAGAAGGGCTTAAGGGCGACAGGGGCGAATGGAATAAGGTCTTATGACAAGCAATTCATCAAAAGAAAAAAGTTGAGAAGCTTTTCTAGGCTCCAAATGCTCAACCTTACTCTGTTCTGTAATGCAGTTCTGACTTTTCCTGTTAAAACTCGTTCCTGTCGAAATGAACGAATCGTTTTCAAGTCATGACTTGGAGGGTCCTTGATTCAGTCCCTTGTTCATCATGCCTGTTTGTTTTCTAAAGCCCTTTGAAGCTGCACTGAAACTCATTTGGACCTTGAACCGTTTGGTCCCCATTGAAGATCCATTATATGGGAGAAAATTCGCTGGAATGTTTCCATCGGAAACCTTCATTCTATTAGACTAAAAGAAGGAAAAGACATGGACATCTGTGATGAGACACAGAGACGAGTGCAAATTCTGTAGCAAAGCTGTTTTGGCAAAAGTCCTTGACTCGGCCAAAAAGAATATATGTTCGGACTCAGGTTGGAGATGTTCAGGGATGTGTTGTCCTGTGATGTTGACAACAGACTCCGATACTGTGCTGGCAGATGTGTGTGACGCAGGCCTGTGTGCTCGGACAAGGCATTCAAAAGGAGTGTTTGTCCAGCAGCTCATCAAGATACCAATCGCAGAGACACAGCTGCATTAGGCACACTCGGCTCGTACCGGAGAAGATGTCAGAGAGAGGTCAGCTGTGAGAGGCTTGAGGCTCACACAGAGCTCCAGACCAGTGCAAAGGTGGCAGCACCAACCGCCACACACCTGTGATGTGATGTTTCACAGCACACACACACTCAGGACACACCTGTAAGCCAACGCATCGAAACTCTACATATATATATATATATATTTATTTCTTTATGTACTTAATCTGATGTAAAAATACAAAAAAGAAGAGATATTTGACTGTATATTCTCATTTGGGGTTTGGTTGTCGGCAGCCATAGTGCAGGAGCTTGAGTTTTAGATGAGCTATTGCAGCCTCTATGTCACTATGTCAGCTCAATATTCCTAATAATAATAATCAATGAATACAACAAAGATACAATGTGTGCATGTGCTGTTCCCGGACACTGATGAGTGATGAGGCGGACTACTGGCGTAGCTGCAGCAGCTAAAGAGTGCTGTGCCCAGAAGCTCAGCCGGGGTCTTGCCGCTGCAGCAGCCAGAATGCAGGTGGGAGGGGTTCATTAGCCGAGTGTCTTGGCCAGCTGCATGGGTGAGACATTATGTACACTCTCTTTAACAACAGTGTTCTCTTTGTGTGGCAGATCATCAGCGAGCGCAGTAAGTGTGTAGAAGCCTAATGACGTCTCTCACGCAATGTGTGTTTTTGTGACAGATGACAAGAGAAACTTCAGTATTCTGAGTGTCAAGGGCATTTTCCCTGTTGACAGGTGCACATGTGCTTTTGCATTAACACAGCTAAAGCCTCAGCCTGCCGCAGAACAAGTATGTGGACTGGGGTCAGGAATACCATGTAGCGCACAGGGACTTGAGTAGCGTCAACTACATACACACACACACACAACGACAGCTACCATGTAAACATTAGGAAACTAAACATTAAAAAAATATTTTTCAAAAATATAATAATACACAACATACAATAATTTTAATAAGTATAATTAAATTATAATAATTATTATATTTTTAATTAGTCTATAATAAATAATTTTTATTAATTATTATTAGTTAAATGATAATAACACCCAAATAAAAGGGAAATAAATATAAATAATTAATAATTAAATAATAATATAATAAATAACATAATAAAAATAATTCTATTAATTTTATTATAGCACAATGTGTCACTTACTGTCTGTAATTCATTATTTTTAAGTGAACAAAATAAAATATCAAATAATAAAAATGGTGGAAATCTAAGATTATAATCTTAAGGTATGGTGTGATGTCTATTTAGTAAACATTATAGTGATAATGAACATAAATAGTGAAATTATTCTTTTATTTAAGAAAATTCAGCTCTCAGATTCACCCAAAAAAATCAATAAATAATATAACAAAAAAATCTATATAAATATATTTACTTGTCACCAAAATGCAAATGCTTATGAAATGAAATGCAGCTATAGATGATAGCATATTTCTTCATCTCAAGCTTCCACTGGCTAAGTGAGTCTGTCTCTTTAAGATCTGATGTGGGCTTTTTTGATGATGACTTATGCCTGCAATATCGACGAGTGTGGTCCTGATAACTCCTGTGACGGTCAGGCTGTATTAATCTGTATTAAATTATTAATGCACAATGAGTGCAGTTAAGACTTTCATATTGCAACACATACCCAGATCCTTGAAGGTGCAATGGCTAAGGGTGAAGGTAATCATTAAAATGCACACCAGGTCTTTGCATTGAATATTCTGGGTTGAATGCCATTCAACTTCATTGGGTAACTCACTAGACTAATTTGTTATATATATATATATATAAATTAAATATATTTATCATTAAATACATATCTTCATAATCATTTTTCATTGGATTCTACTCTTATGTAGTTGTAATATTAAATATTTCAAGTGTGTATATATATATTTTTAGCTTTAGAACTTTTTATTTAAACATTAATATTAATACATTTATATTTATACATAATTATTTATTAAAATTGTAAACAACATATTATTAATTTTAAACAATAAAATACTTTCATTAAACACTCATAATTTTATTTATAATGATTATTTTTAAAAGTTATATATATATATATATATATATATTTATATATATATTTATATATATATATATATACTATATATTTATATATATATATATATATGATTATAACATTTATCTTCTAATGCAGCCCCTTTACTAACAACCCAATTCCTCTTAAAATTTAAATGCAGTATTGCTTCTTATGGAATAGTGAGCAGGTCAAGGAGTCCAAGGGATTGGGAGCAGACTATAGCACAATATTGAAAACATCCTGGGCTCCTACAAGTGCAGCTGCACGGCCTCAGTCACAGCGGCAGCCAGGACTGTGGCAGACCCAGCAAAACCCTTTGTAAGTTTGTAACCACTGCCCAATGCAATTACAGTGGTTCTTGGAGTGGTTCTTGATGTAGAGAGTCCAGAGTGGCCCAGGGTGGTGGTGCAACTGGTGCAAGGTGAGATGTGGACCAATATAGTTACCGTTCTTGGTGTGACCGGGCCTTAGTCATCAGCTCAGTCTCCCATGGCTCCTGCCTCTGCTGTTGGTTTACTTCCAGACCTCGACAAGTGCAGAGACGCGCCCCCTGCAGTCAGGAGTGCGCCAATGTTTTTGCGCAATTCCTATACGTGTTATTGTTCACCGTGGTTCACAGCCACTGATGATGTGGGAAGGAACTACCTGTGAAGGTGATGTTCTGTAAAGTGCCTGCGTCTCTCTGCGTCCTAAACAGTGTGTGAGGTAGAAATAAGTGTGTCCCAAAGAATATGTGTGTGTTGAAACGATCTACTATTCCCAGGTGGATTTCAAAGTCTGGATAATGTTCACTATAAAGGCTGATGTACCCACAATCCATTGCGCTTTGGAGGAGAATTCAAACAAAGAAGGATTTATTCTTGATGATTGACAGGCCAGTTTTAAGTAGCAATGATGATTGACAGGAGGACTTTACGTCACAGGATGATTGACAGGCCCAGGCTAGTGTTTGCTGTCACTCATGCCTCACACCAGTGTTTGGTATCCAGACACCCGCGAGTGTGCCACTGCCCACGGTGGACACATCTGCTCTTAAAATGCACAACACCAAAACTTCACACTGCACCATGTGTTGTCCCACACAATTCCTAGCACTCACACTCCCGCAGGAGCTGCAGGTGCAACACTTGTGGGCACATGTTTGAGACCAATCATCGTT
>JAQIUQ010005442.1:0-43194 GCA_030378365.1 Hybognathus amarus
TGTCCATAGTCAGTTCAGTTACGTATTGCTACTTCAGCAGTGTGTTCGTTGTAGAGGCCGATCACATGGATGTGACTATTGTGAGTCAAATATATAGCGCCACCAACTGGAAGCAGAAAGTGTTTCACTTTCAAAATGCTTTGAAATCACACTCTTACTTTTACCCGATTTGCTTCAAACTTCATCTGTATAATGTAAACACACGCCAGATGAAGAGCTGTGAAAGCATTATTCAATATCTAAGATAATGTTGCCATAGCAGCGCATCAAACTTTAACATTCCTTTTTTTGATGATTTTGAGTCTCTTAGCGGCTTTTGGGGCCCTTAATGGGTTTGAAAACTCTTGAAACTTTGCACACAGGTCAGATCCCACAGCCATCAGAGCCGGGAAGATGGTACCCGGGTGTGGCAAGGGGGCTGAGACAGCGCCCCCTGGAACGGGGTCCAAAAACTTGGTCCATAAATCAAACACGCTTGCATGTAATAATATGAAACTCAGTACACATGTTGATCTCATCGTTTCATATATTCATATATTCTCCTCAAGCCGGACAACTTTCTAATTTACACTCATGAGCTAGGACCCACAGAAAGTCAGATATTTTGGTTTGAAAATGTTGAGTGTCTCTCTGAGCCTACACTTCTGTATGGCAAGCCCTTTTAACATTTAAAAGCTAAGTTTGACTATTCGTAATTAACATTGTAGATATCAACAATGTCTTTCTAGTCGTAATTACATTTTGGATAGTTTGTATTATCATTTAAGATATCTGTAACGTAATTGTGACTAGTTCGAAACGAACAGATAGAGTATGGCAAGCCGTTTTAACATTTAATCATTTTAACCTACTAGTCTCTATTTTCATGCTACTAGTACTTATTTTTTAGATACTAGTATCTATTCCATTAAGTACTAGTACTTATTCATTAGCTACTAGTGCTTATTCTTTAGATACTAGTGCCTTTTCTTTAGATACTAGTGTTTATTCTTTAGGTACTAGTACCTTTTTAAAGATACTAGTACTTATTCATTAGACACTAGTCCTTATTTATTAGATACTAGTACTTATTCATTAGATGCTAGTCCTTATTCATTACATACCAATGCTTATTAATTAGTTACTAGTACTTATTCATTAGATGCTAGTACCTATTAAATAGATACTAGTACTTATTCATTAGACACTAGTACTTATTTCAATGGTGACTAGTAACTATTCTTTTGTTACTAGTCACATTTTTTCCAGTGACTTCTATGGTGATCTGTCATTCAGATATCAACTATTCAGTTCTGACTAGTATGTTAGTATGTATTCCAATTGTGGAATACATACTAGTATGTATTCCAAAGCAGGGGTTACGTTTTTGCACGTCGTGCAGAATAACCCTAAAGGCACCAAGGTGGCGGTGCCACCGGCTTTATATGTGTGTGTGTATGTATGTGTGTGTATATATATGTGTATATATATATATATATATATATATATGTGTGTGATGTAGCTGCGAGCAGCGATGGAGGGCCAAAGCCGGCGGTACCGCCATCCCGGTGCCTTTAGGCACCGGGGTTGCGGTGCCACCCGGCTTGGGCCCGCGATCGCTGTCTCCAGCAGCTTTATATATCTGTATGTGTATATGTATGTATGTGTGTGTATTTTTATTTTTTTTTTTTTTTTTTTTTTTTTCTAGCGACTATTCGGGCACTTTTGGGGCCCTTAACATGCTCGAAAACTCTTGAAACTTTGCACACGGGTCAGAACCCGCGGCCATCAGAGCCGGGCTGAAGCTGGTACCCAGGGCGTGGCAGGGCGGCTCGTCAGCGCCCCCTGGAATGGGGTCCGAACACCTGGTCCATAACTCAAACACACTTGCATGTAATAATATGAAACTCGGTACACATGTCGATAGCAGAATTTCATCTATACCTCGCGTTCTTGCTTTTTACCCCAGCCCAACAGGAAGTCGGCTATTGAGGTTTTTTTGTAAAACACACGCAATGAACTTTTAAATACTCCTCCTAGAGCTCTGATCCAAATTCGACGAAACTCGGTCAGCGTAGAAGTCAAGACATTGAGGATGAAAGTTTGTGTGGGGATTTTTGATATCTCGAACGGTTTGGCCGTGGCGAGGAAAACGAAACTATGGCGAGAAGACGTGAAACAGGAAGTGTGTCATAACTTCAGCATACATTAACTGATCTGGATGAAACTTCAGCAGTGCGTTCGCTGTAAGAGGACGATCACATGGATGTGACTATTGTGAGTCAAAGTTATAGCGCCACCAACTGGCAGCAGGAAGTGTGTCACTTTCAAAATGCTTTGAAATCACCCTCTTATTTTTACCCGATTTGCTTCAAACTTCATCTGTATAATGTACATACACGGCAGATGAAGACCTATGAATGGATTCTTGATATCTTTGAAACTGTTGCCGTGGCGACGCATCAAACTTTACCATTCTTTTAGGATGCATTCTTTTAGGGATTCGAACATTTGTCCATAAATCAAACACACGTGCATGGATTAATATGAAACTCGGTACACTCATAGATCACATCAGGCCAAACAACTTTCGTGCTCTAAGTTTTACGACAGTTCGAACGGAAGTCGGGAATTATGTTTTTTTTTTAAATAATTGTCCTAGAAAAACATCAAATTACAACCCATGCTGTTACCAATCACCACCAAACTTCGATATGCATGAAGTCAAGACATTGAGGATGCTATATTCCGGACGGATTTTTGATATCTCGAACGGTTTGGCCGTGGCGGATTTTTTTGACTAAAAAAGGACACATAAAGTGTGTTATAACTTGGTTAGTTTTACTGACAGTTACAAAACTTGCCGTGTATATTGTTCTATTCAAGCCAAACAACTTTCTAATTAACAATAATAAGCTCAAACCCACAGAAAGTCAGATATTGTAGTTTGAATATGATCATGCTCTTTCTAAGCCTAGGCCTGTCACACAGTCTGTGTGTGTGTGTGTGTGTGTGTAGGGGGGAGGGGGCTTAATCATTTCACTGTGTGTCTGGCCTGCTAAAGTAAATACATTTCTTAAGCCTGGTATTTTTTAACATAAGTTTTTATTTTTATTTTTTTATAAGTAAAGGCATATAACCTGTTTAATTGTAGTGCATTGACAATAGTTTTATATAATTAGTGTATTAATTAAATTAACTTGGTCCATAAATCAAAAAAGTAAGTAAATAAATCAAAAAGGAAGTGTGTTAAAACTTCTGCATACATTAACTGATCTTGATGAAACTTCAGCAGTGTGTTCGTTGTAAGAGGTCGATCACATAGATGTGAGTCAAATATATAGCGCCACCAACTGGCAGCAGAAAGTGTTTCACTTTCAAAATGCTTTGAAATCGCACTCTTACTTTTACCCGATTTGCTTCAAATGTAAACACACGCCAGATGAAGAGCTGTGAAAGCATTATTCAATATCTAAGATAATGTTGCCATAGCAACGCATCAAACTTTAACATTCCTTTTTTTGATGATTTTGAGTCTCTTAGCGGCTTTTGGGGCCCTTAATGGGTTTGAAAACTCTTGAAACTTTGCACACAGGTCAGATCCCACAGCCATCAGAGCCGGGCTGAAGATGGTACCCGGGTGTGGCAAGGGGGCTGAGACAGCGCCCCCTGGAACGGGGTCCAAAAACTTGGTCCATAAATCAAACACGCTTGCATGTAATAATATGAAACTCAGTACACATGTTGATCTCATCGTTTCATATATTCATATATTCTCCTCAAGCCGGACAACTTTCTAATTTACACTCATGAGCTAGGACCCACAGAAAGTCAGATATTTTGGTTTGAAAATGTTGAGTGTCTCTCTAGACCTACACTTCTGTATGGCAAGCCCTTTTAACATTTAAAAGCTAAGTTTGACTATTCGTAATTAACATTGTAGATATCAACAACGTCTTTCTAGTCGTAATTACATTTTGGATAGTTTGTATTATCATTTAAGATATCTGTAACGTAATTGTGACTAGTCGGAAACGACAGATAGAGTATGGCAAACCGTTTTAACATTTAATCATTTTAACCTACTAGTCTCTATTTTCATGCTACTAGTACTTATTTTTTAGATACTAGTATCTATTCCATTAAGTACTAGTACTTATTCATTAGCTACTAGTGCTTATTCTTTAGATACTAGTGCCTTTTCTTTAGATACTAGTGTTTATTCTTTAGGTACTAGTACCTTTTAAAGATACTAGTACTTATTCATTAGAAACTAGTCCTTATTTATTAGATACTAGTACTTATTCATTAGATGCTAGTCCTTATTCATTACATACCAATGCTTATTAATTAGTTACTAGTACTTATTCATTAGATACTAGTACCTATTAAATAGATACTAGTACTTATTCATTAGACACTAGTACTTATTTCAATGGTGACTAGTAACTATTCTTTTGTTACTAGTCACATTTTTCCATTGACTTCTATGGTGATCTGTCATTCAGATATCAACTATTCAGTTCTGACTAGTATGTTAGTATGTATTCCAATTGTGGAATACATACTAGTATGTATTCCAAAGCAGGGGTTCGTTTTTGCACGTCGTGCAGAATAACCCTAAAGGCACCAAGGTGGCGGTGCCACCGGCTTTATATATATATATATATATATATATATATATAATATAGCTGCGAGCAGCGATGGAGGGCCAAAGCCGGCGGTACCGCCATCCCGGTGCCTTTAGGTAACTAAAGGCACCGGGATTGCGGTGCCACCGGCTTGGGCCCGCAATCGCTGCTCGCAGCTATATTTTTAAATTGCTTTTTGGAAAAAAAATAACATGTCTGCATCTGGTATTTTGTTGATTTTTTTTCTGTTAAAAAATTATATTTAGTTATAAAATTAACTATATTTGCCAAATTCGTCACCCAATATGCTCGAGATCAAGCAGTGACAGACAACATGCGCACAGGGAACAGTCAGTGTTCAGGACAGCAAAATGTCTAACGTTAAACGAAAAGTTGATAGAGAGTGCAGATTTTTCAAAGAACAGTGGACCAACAATTTTTTTTTTTAAATGGGACCGTGAAAAAGGACCAGTTTGTATTATTTGATGCGCTTTTCAAAGAATATAATCTGTGTCGTCACCACTAAACCCGCCAAAAAGAGTATGCTAGCTTGCGAGGGCAAGCAAGAGAAGACAGGATTCGGAGGATGAAAGGCGGACTGCTGCACAACAGAATGTATTCCTTTGCCAAATACATTCTGTTGATATAGGAATCAAGTGTTGATATAGTAGTGTGGATAGTAGTGGGGATGGCTGTGCCAGGCTAGTAATCTCTACAACACAATGAGGCCTGCTGGTGGTCATTTTTGTCTGGGTCATACAATTCTATGTTATATAGCTGACCCGGCCCCCCATCACAGTCAGAAACGATAATTTGGCCCCCAGAGAAAAAAGTTTGGTGACCCCTGAATTAGAAGGTCAATCTCAACATACAGTTCTGTTACCTATAGACTTTTTTTAGATTTAATTGTTTTATTTTAAAAATATTAACTTTCGGTAAGGCACTAGAAATGGCTATTACTGTAGCATCAATGCCAGAGCCATGTGGCTCTGATCAATGCTATATGGCCATATGCCATATTTGATAACTTTTTGCTTAAAAACTCAATCCTGTTACTTTCAGTCCTGTTTTCTTTTTCTAAAAAAATAAAATTAAACTACTATTTTTATCAGTTTTGTTTGGCCCATAATTTATACAATTATTTAATGAATTAATTAAAAAAAAATTATAAGCTTGAGGCTTAGGTCATCTTTAAAATGAAAAAAAAAAATGCCTTTGTGTTATTTTTTTATTTTTTTTAATCAAAATACACCTTGCTTTAATAGTAATTTTATCGGCACAAATATACATTTTTTTAAACGAAACACTTTCTTGTGGGGAAAACGAAGGAATTAATTGACATGCTTCTAAACTTGCTTTTTAAATGACACATGATTTTCGGTAACAGGATTGACAAAACATGCGTCCATATTCTGCTTTAACCTTTTAAAAAAATAAAATAAAGTTGCCTGAGATTGACCAATACACATTTTGAATAGTTAAATATGTGTAGTATTAATAATAATTAATAATTCAATATTGAAAAAGATCAAAAATAAAGTTTATTTTTAAAGAGTTACACCCATTCGGTGGAATGGCCCAAATATTACTAAGTAAAACAAGTTTTCTGTGTGAATATAAGTGTAATTTATTCCTGTGATTAAAGCTAAATTTTCAGCATCATTCAGTGTCACATGATCCGAAATCACTCTAATATGATTTGATGAACATTTCTTATCAATGCTGAAAACAAAAGTTGAAATGTTGTGGAAATCGTGATGCACTCGCATTCAAAAGTTTTGGGAAAGTGAGATTTAAATTTTTTTTTACCTTTATTCTGCAAGGATGCATTACATTTAACAAAAGAGACAATAAAGACATTAGTAATGTTGCAATAGATTGATCAAAATGCTATATGAAAAATGCATGAAATTTATGTTTATCAAAGAATCCTCAATCCCGTTTCCACAAAAATATTAAGCAGCAAACATAGTTTTCAACATTGATAATAATAAGAACCAGCACCAATGATGACTCATAAGACTGCATGCTGACTGCATAAATAATCAGATATGCATGTATATATTAAAAAAGAAAACAGATATTTTACATTATAAATAATATTTCACAATAATAATGTCTTACAGAATTTTACATGAAATAAATGCAGGCTTAAGAGACTTAGACTTAATTTAAAAACATTAGGCTACACCTTGTTTTGATCAATGGTGTAAATGTACAAAAAGCACAAAGTGTTACTTATTTTATGAATATTAACTGAATTGTTACCTGTCAGTAAAACATTGACAATGCACTTATGATTTATATACAAAAGTTATTACTTACTTGTAATTGTATAAGACTGGTTATGATGTGAGAATGAGTTTCTGCCTTATTCAACAGTAATTATACTTTTATATAGAGAGGGTATTTTTATACCTCAATAAAAAATGCATCCATCAAAAGAATTATGTGTGTCTGTATAGGTATAAGATTGCAGTGTCACAACCTAGTGAAATCAATACCAATGCACTTTTGGGCTTATTGCCTACTTAAACTTTACATAGACAGCAATTTATTAGATTATGAGAGGTTTGGACTTTCATTTTTTGTTTCCTGAAGTGGGAGAGAAGCGAGTTTCCGGCTGGGCGTAGAGTTTGTGAGTACTTCAAAGCGAGTGCGGTTGAAAGTCTAGTCTTGCGCATGCGCAGTAGCGTCTGGGGGTATTTAAATTTGGGGGGAAGATTCCAGCAGCTCCACAAGCCATCTTATCCTTCTCATGGCCAGTGTGTGTGTGTTTGTTGCACAAGCTGATGATGAGCTGGGCCATAGCCACTCTGGCTGTCGGGATCGCCACTCTCCTGCTCGTCCAGAGGAAGTTGTACCCGTACTTCTGGGAAGACTTGCTGTATTACGCGAGGGTACGGCTGGTGGGGAAGGCGATGATGGCGAGGATGAAGCGCGGAGTTGTCACATATCTCCAGTGCTTTGAGCTTCAAGCCAGAAACATCCCCCAGAAAGCGTTCATCGTGTTCGAGGACCAGGTGCTCTCGTACAGGGACGCAGATGTGCGCAGTAACCGATTCGCGAACGTGTTGCGGTCTCACTGCGGGCTGAGACACGGGGATATCGTGGCGCTCCTCATGAACAACGAGCCTGACTTCATCTGCGTCTGGTTCGGGCTCTGCAAGCTGGGCTGTGAGGTCGCGTTTCTCAACTTTAACATCAAATCCCAGTCTCTGAAGCACTGTCTGCACAGCTGTGGTGCTAAAGCGCTCGTCGTCGGCTCAGGTAAGCGACGCGACGCTCGGGTTTTAATCTACATAACTGTATATTGGGAGCTCAGATATGTTATTTTCACGCTATATAACAGCAACATATAGAGACCTTTACCCATCAGTCGTTTCCTTATTTCACTGGCCTTCTTCCCATCAAGCTGAAGTTAAGATGAACTGATCCTGTGTGAAGGAGTGTGACGAGCACAGAGGTCCTTCACTACAGCTAGCCTCCATGCTAGTTCTTTTGGTTGCTTATTTTGTATTGTTTGATTTTAAAACAAATTACAAACAAGGAAAGTTTGACCAAAGAAATATGTTTTGACAAAGCCAAGCCTGACTGAATAAACCCAAACAAACTTGGTGCTTAGGTTGGTATTGTTTATTTAACGTTATTATTATTGTTATTTTCATTTTCCCTTTCGAAAGAAATCTGGCGTCTAGTAACTAACGTTATAGGCTATTATTCTGGGTGGTTGCTGGAGTATTGGTAGTCAGTTATTAGAAGAAGTGACGACAAAACAAAAACAAAGCCGGGTAGGTTACTTACAAATTGTAATAACGTTGTCCATTACATTTTGATGTACTTTTTGATTGCTTTTAGTTTATTTTTGACCTAACTCTTTTTCACATAGATTTTTTTTGAATAGGATATCATCTTGTACCATATTCATATAAAAATACAAAGATAAAGGAAACATTTTCCATTCTTTATCAACGATATGTGTATTCAATTTTATGTTACGTCTTGGGGTTTGGGAGTTCAAAAAAATTGAAAATCATAAAATGTATTGTATTTGTTTACCTGAATGTTATAGTCCACTAATAGTCACATAAATTAACCGATATTGGAGAACCGTGAACGTCTATTCTATTATTGGACTTTATTTAATTGACCTAAAATAACTTGGATACACAATCTCAAGTGGATATACTTCAAGTAATTATATTTGGTCAAAGACGTTCAGCTTGACAGATAATTTGGGGAATTGCATGTAAGTCTGAAATGATGTGAATTTGTACATTTGAATGTGTTTGGAAGACAAAAGTCTTCTGAAGACAGTAACACATAATGTCCTGATCTTGTCCCATGCTTGTAGACCGGATGGCTTCTATAGAGGAGGTGCTGCCGACGCTGATGGACTCCGGGATAGATGTGTGTGTGGCAGCAGAGAGATCCTCACTGCAGAACATCAGGACTCTGCTGGACCAGCTGGACTCAGCCTCCCCAGAGAAGCCTGAGCTTGACGCTCCTCCACCGAACCTCATGGACAACTTGTTGTTCATCTTTACATCTGGCACTACAGGTGCAGTACACACAGAAAACACCAACAGCAGTTACTCTATTACAGTTCAGGATGGCACAGCCATGCCCACATCCACATTTTGATATTTTGAAAGACAGTTATGAAAATAAATAGTCGTTACTTGTAGTACAGAGCGGCACATGCAATAAAGACCTGCCTCGTCAGCAGAAGACGCACATTGATCCAGCACAAACGCACATTGCGTCGGTCATGGATCATCTTCCCTGAGGGCGTGATTATATCTTAGCCCTTTCCTCTCTTCCCTGACTCCCCAGGCGCTTCTTACATCAGGCCTGAGGCTGGGCTCATGGTTAGAACAATGTTCTGATGGCCCGCTTTGGCTTGGTTGGTTAGAGTGCCTCTTTCAGGCATGTAAAGGTGTTAGACCCATGTTCACAAAGAACAGTCTGGTGTAGAAGAACTATGGAGTAGGTGACTTGGGAATGTTTCAGTCTTTATTTTGCACTGATGGTCTCCTGTTCTTCTCTGGTTCTCAGGACTGCCGAAAGCTGCTCGGATCAGTCACATCAAAGCTGTGATGTGTATGGCCTTCCTCGGCTTGTGTGGCGCTCGTGGCAGTGATCGAGTCTACCTGCCGCTGCCGCTTTACCACATGTCTGCGTCACTGCTCGGCATCGGCGGGTGCATCCAGCTCGGTATGAGCTTACTAACACAGGGACAAACCACTTGCTTTTCTGCACTACACTCTTAGAAGAAAAGGTTCTATATAGAACCTTAAAAGGTTGTAAAGCGCTGCATATTTGGAACCCCTAAAATGTTCTATATCAAAATCCAAGATACGGGGGTTAGAAAATGTATATATTTATATAATTTTATGTAGTTAATCAATATACCACAAAGAGTGCCATTTCAGATTTTCTCCTCCAAATATCAGCATAATTAATATGTGATATTAAGTTGAATAAACAATAATTTAATTACAACTACAAAATATTGCAGAATAATGTAATGTATGAATGAATAATAGCCTATAAAGAACCTTTGTGCCAAAAGGGTTCTTTCTTGTAATTATAGAACCTTTTTTAGCATAAAATTTCATTTGGAGTTGAGTAAAGAACCCTATGCTCCAAATATAGAACCGTTTTTTTTCTAAGAGTGTATACACTCACCGGCCACTTTATTCAGGTACCCCATGCTAGTAACGGGTTGGACCCCCTTTTGCCTTCAGAACTGCCTCAATTCTTCGTGGCATAGATTCAACAAGGTGCTGGAAGCATTCCTCAGGGAGTTTGGTCCATATTGACATGATGGCATCACACAGTTGCCGCAGATTTGTCGGCTGCACATCCATGATGCGAATCTCCCGTTCCACCACATCCCAAAGATGCTCTATTGGATTGAGATCTGGTGACTGTGGAGGCCATTTGAGTACAGCGAACTCATTGTCATGTTCAAGAAACCAGTCTGAGATGATTCCAGCTCTGATGACATGGCGCATTTTCCTGCTGAAAGTAGCCATCAGAAGTTGGGTACATTGTGGTCATAAAGGGATGGACATGGTCAGCAACAATACTCAGGTAGGCTGTGGCGTTGCAACGATGCTACAATTGGTACCAAGGGGCCCAAAAAGTGCCAAGAAAATATTCCCCACACCATGACACCACCACCAGCCTGAACCGTTGATACAAGGCAGGATGGATCCATGCTTTCATGTTGTAGACGCCAAATTCTGACCCTACCATCCGAATGTCGCAGCAGAAACTGAGACTCATCAGACCAGGCAACGTTTTTCCAATCTTCTATTGTCCAATTTCGATGAGCTTGTGCAAATCTGTAGCCTCAGTTTCCTGTTCTTAGCTGAAAGGAGTGGCACCCGGTGTGGTCTTCTGCTGCTGTAGCCCATCTGCCTCAAAGTTCGACGTACTGTGCGTTCAGAGATGCTCTTCTGCCCACCTTGGTTGTAACGGGTGGTTATTTGAGTCACTGTTGCCCTTCTATCAGCTCGAACCAGTCTGGCCATTCTCCTCTGACCTCTGGCATCAACAAGGCATTTCCGCCCACAGAACTGCCGCTCACTGGATGTTTTTTCTTTTTCGGACCATTCTCTGTAAACCCCAGAGATGGTTGTGCGTGAAAATCCCAGTAGATTAGCAGTTTCTGAAATACTCAGACCAGCCCTTCTGGCACCAAGAATCATGCCACGTTCAAAGTCACTCAAATCACCTTTCTTCCCCATACTGATGCTCGGTTTGAACTGCAGGAGATTGTCTTGACCATGTCAACATGCCTAAATGCACTGAGTTGCCGCCATGTGATTGGCTGCTTAGAAATTAAGTGTTAACGAGCAGTTGGACAGGTGTACCTAATAAAGTGGCCGGTGAGTGTATATGTGGCGTCTGTAAAGCTTCCATATACTGTAAATATTGCTAGTGTTAGAAAGCAGTTGACTGTGAACAGTTTCTGCACGTGTAATCTGACCCTGACATGGAGCATTGTGTTTCAGGGGCAACGTGTGTTTTGAAGAGGAAGTTCTCTGCCAGTCAGTTTTGGAAGGACTGTCTGAAGTATGATATTACTGTGTTTCAGTATATTGGAGAACTCTGTCGATATTTGGTCAATCAACCAAAGGTACTAAAGTTTGTACTTCATGCAACACATGTACTGCATTTTTAGGGGTTTTGTTTCTAGTTGACCTTGTTTGGTAACACTTTACAATAATAGTACATGAATAGTCATGTACTAATACCTTAATTAATAATTACTTTACTATGCACTAATGATGAGTTAAGACATGTACTAATGAGAAACTAACCTTAACTACGACATGAGACATAAGAATTCCTGTGTGAATATACCATCTTACTTACACGTTAGTACATGCTTGTTAATTAATGCATTAATTAACATTTCAGGGTAAAATAATTCAACCTTGCTCTAGACAATGGACACATTTTGTGGCTCAAAAGAAGAGCAAGACCCCTTACTGACTAACATCCAACTACATTATGATATAAAGACAGTAAACCAATCCATAAAATAACCACATAAATGACCATCATCTGTGCTAACACTGATTTTAATTTTTAAAATTGCATCTTGCAAATTGCAATTGTTAATGAATATGTTGGTGTAGGTATTTCTCCCTTGATGGCAGCAGTGGAATCACTTAAAACAGAATGAGATTAAATTGTTTTTATGATGAATGCATCATTGTGTGTTCAATGAGTAAGGTTAAATGTAAATATTACAAGACATCTAGTGTCATTCACTGATGTTTGTGACAGTTGCTGGTGTCAAATTTATGAACCATTTTGCGTTTAGTACATCTTTCTTCTGATCTAGAACACGTTTTAATTAGTTTACCCCGAAATGTTAATTAATGCATTAATTAACAAGCATGTACAAACGTGTAGATAAGATGTAAGATGGTATATTCATGCAGGAATTCATATGACTCATGTCGTAGTTAAGGTTAGTTCCTCATTAGTACATATCTTAACTCATCATTAGTTCATAGTAAAGTAATTATTAATTCAGGTATTAGTACATGATTATTCATGTACTATTATTGTAAGTGTTACCACATTTCATTGTGTTGATGTAGATAACATTACGATTTAGCTTTGTTTGTTGACAGACTGCAGAGGAAGCATCACATAAAGTCCGCCTCGCCGCTGGAAGTGGACTTAGAGCAGATGTCTGGAAAGAGCTTGTCAGACGGTTTGGAAAAATACAAATTCGCGAAGCTTATGGTTTGACTGAGGCCAGTATTGGCTTTGTTAATTACACAGATGAAATTGGACCAATTGGACGAGCAAGTTATTTTAATAAGGTCTGCTTTTTTTGATTTAAGGTTTATGAATCCAACTCTCCAATAACATTGAGTTTGAATGATGTTTAATAAATGAATTGTGAATGAAAAAGATGAATTGCAGTTCATTCAGTAATGTGAATGTACTTTCTGATGTAATGTAGATCTTATCTCTGATTTGTTCCAGCTCAGTCTGCCTTTTGAGTTTTTAAAATGTGATCCACAAACGTATGAGCCCATACGGACAGAATTGGGACACTGCATTAAAGTGAGTAAAGGTGAGGTCACTGTATTTTTAATTGTTAATATACTTCACATTTTGAGAGCAGACAGCTGGACCATATTAATTATGAAACTGCTACGTGACTCTGACACGGAATCACCTTCGCTGGATCATTGGGAAGGGAAAGTATTAAGAATAATACCTTTATGTAAACTTATAAATGCTTTACCTGACAGTGTCATGTTTTTGCTGTGTTGGAAAATATATTATATATACAGGTCTTGACATTAACACCTGCCAAATGCGTATTTATTTTAGCAGTGGTGTGGTGGGTTGAATTTTATTGATAATATCCACAAATCTCCTACATCCCATGAGGCCTTGTGTCAAAAGTGGGCCCATCTTCCGGTTCAAAGTAAACAAGTGAGACGGTACATTCATTCATTCGACTATAGATTAATAATTAAATTAAATAATAAATTTTAATATAAATATTATTTAACTTTTTATCAATTAAAAATGCAAATAAAATACAAAAATACAGCGTGTTTTTCCACGATGAGTTCTTTATTACAAGAAGATCAACCTGTGGCAGTTATGTTGGATGTTTGGTTATGGCTAAACTTGAAGATATGCGCTGCGGTGCTCTGAACTGCAGCTGCGAGCCGCCGTTACTGAAACAGAGACCCTTGTTTGTTCCTAAATTATAATAAAAAAAGAATCATGTTAAATAGGGCTGTAACGATATGCGAAATAAAACCGAAATCGCGATACTCTGTCAGATTTATGAACCTGTGTCGTATAGCCATCTATATTGCTGTTTTTTCCCATGGTATCAGTCAAAATTGTGGCTAATTATTTTGAAAAAATCAAAAAAAGCAAGTTGGGGAGCAAAAAAAGTTTATGTCAAGCCCTGATTATTGCAAAAAGCTCCTAAAGTAAAGTCTGATCTATGTGGAGTGTGTGAGCAGCATGTGGTCCTCAGGCCAGACTTGTATGTTTCAGGGGAAGCAGGTTTACTGGTGGCTCCAGTGATGTTCACCAACCCTTTCCTGGGCTACGCCGGGATAAAGCCATGTCGGAGAGGAAGCTGCTGAGGGACGTCTTCAGGACGGGGACGTGTATTTCAACACAGGAGATCTGATGCTTCAGGACCACAGGGACTTTGTCTACTTTAAAGACAGGATTGGAGACACGTTCAGGTCTTTACTTGACCGTTTTCCTCATGCTTGCAAATGTGGCTATAATAAAGTTGGGAATCTTTGCATTTAAAGAGCAACATACAGGTTGAATTTATTTCTGAATTAATACTTTAAATTGTCTGCAGAGGTCTTTTAAAAACACATATGTAGAAATTACTTAATGAAATCTCATTTGATGTAGAGATTTTGATGAAAATGTGCAAGGCTCTGGAATACGCATTTCCCGCTAGCAACGCATCATATGACGTAGGGCGAGGCAAATAAAAGAACTTGCGGTCCGCTTTCTCATTGTTGGGTGTTGATGTAATTAGAGCAGTAGTGAGAGACAGAAAGTTTTAGATAAGAAGCCATAATGGTAAATTATTGTGTTTGTGCTGGTTGCACGAATTCCAGCCTGTCAGGACATCGTATCCATCCTTTTCCTTCTAGGAAAAACAAGGCTTTTCGGTCTTGGGTGCGTTTTGTGCAGGTGAAGAGAGCAGACTTCACTGCCGCGTCTGTTACCACACACTCGGTCGTTTGTGGCGCACATTTCACTCGCTTTAAATGGTATCACTAACTGCAGTTGAAAAGCAAACCAAGCTAAAGCGAGCCGTGCCAAGCCAAGTCGTATTACGCAGTGGAAACTTGAAGCGAGCCAAACCGCATCGACCGGAGCCGTGCCATGCAGTGGAAAAACACCATTAGACTGTTGTTATTGTAGCTTTGGTATTGTCATTATTTATTTGTTGTTATGGCATGATCATTAGTCAATGTAGATAGTGCTAACCAGCTTGGATGGACTGCATAATCACTGTCAGCGTAGAATATGAGAAGACAAAACGTTGCTGGCTTAAATTAAGACAATCTAAATGGATGTTTAATCAAGAACAAAGTCAAACGTATGTTTGCTAAAGCAGATTTAGTGCAAAACACCAAGGTACTAGCCATACAGTAGATGAACCAGCGTTAGCCACGGTGCTAACTTACATGAACTCACCAAGTCACTTGCCCTATTCGCCACTGGTTTTCTTGACACCACAACTCTACTTCTCTCCTCTGCCCATTGTTCCTCCCTCGATCTCCCCTGACTTCTATCTCGCCTAGAAGGCTCATCATAATAATAGGCCCGTGGGCCATCATAGGCATGTTCGTCAACATCGGAGAACTCGGTTTCTTCATTCGCATCCATTGGAACCTGAGCTTGAATTTCACCAGACTCCCTCACCGAATCGTCACTTCCGGTTAGTGCTTTATAGACGCAGGAGTTATTTTATCAAATTTTTTCTCAAAATATCGTTAATGGCTAAATATATATTACTCCAGTTCAGAAAATCTAGTTGTTTTATCATCAACTTACACTATGCTATATAGGGGTGTCCAACCTGCATGTTGCTCTTTAATTCTGGCTTGTAGCTGCAAGAGGTCATCTGTCATAATATCATCTTTGATAGGATTCTGTATGAGTATTTGTAAACCCTTTAGGGCTCTGGCAGAGGGTCTGACCAGAGACTAACTTGGTGGGACTTCTGAAGCACAACCTTCATGCAGTAAGACTACAAACACAGGGCCTTTCCTTCCGGCTCGTCCTCTGGGATTTCCTCTCTGAGCAGAGCGCTCCTACACTGACTGAACTTTTGACTCGCACATACATGAATATACACAACAGATTGAGACTATATTTACATCTATTATGAGAAAAGAGAAATGTCACAAACAAGCCAGTTTTCACAAGGCCCAGCCTAATGCCCGTGTAAAGCAGAAAAGAGTTTGACTAGGTTTCAAATTCTGTTTAAAATTCTTGACTTGTTTTCCATCTGCTTTACAGAAGAGGTGTGGTAAAGCTTAGGGTTCGTGTGGGTGATGGAAGGAGACTAGGGGTTGTGCGAATGCTGGGGCTTGTGCACTTTATTTTATAATTCTCTTACCACGGCACGTCTGCGCGCTCACACAATAAACTCAAACACTTTCACAAAATAAATCACATCAAACAGTACTCTTTCCGCTGGATACAGCTTCTCTAGTCACCAGATTCAGCACCTCTCTTTCCGCTGGTCACAGCTTTCAGTAACACTTGGTTTGCTGATCACAGCTTCTCAGACGGCATGCACAAGCTCCCAGTCTCTCTCATCACTCTGTCCGCATGGCCCGCTTATATGCGGTCTCCTCACGCCAATTACTGAAATCACAAACAGGTTTTCATCAATTGAACTTGACCGGCTCCGTCCTCGCTCTCCTGCTACAGACTGAACCACGCCCCCTCGCCACTAGAGGATTGTTCATTTGAACTGTGTGACAGTTTTTTAAAACTGTAACTTTATCATTATTGTTATAGTTCATATCATTTTTTTGTGTGAATGGGCCTTTTCTTTTCACATGCTCAGAAAGGCCACAATAATCCCTATGAATCTCTGTGTGATGTTTATTCTGACCTCGACAGAGAGAGCATGTCATGGGTCATGTTCTTGGTTGGTTTGCAGGTGGAAAGGAGAAAATGTGTCCACCACTGAGGTGTCCGAGGTGCTGGGCGGCTTGGACTTCCTCCTGGACGTCAGTGTGTACGGGGTCACTGTACCAGGTGATGCCAGCTGACTCCTCAGGCTCAGGATAGATGTCAGACAGACTCTGTAGTGTTTACTTCACTTATATTTAGTATGCAACATATCTTCTTTTGTGTTCAGCAAAAGAAAGAAATTCATGCAGGTTTGAAAGAACTTGAAAGCGAGTAAATTCATTTTGAAGTGAACTTCCTTTAAGAAGCACTAATTACATTTGACCAGATTCCAGAATTTAATTCCCAAATGTTGTGTTGTGCCACTGGAACTCATGTGGATAAAGTCTGATGTTTCTGCAGGTTACGAGGGTCGAGTGGGAATGGCTGCTGTTGTCCTGAAGGATGATCATGGATTGGATGGAGAGAGACTCTACAGTCATCTGATCCACACTCTCCCTCCTTACGCATGGCCGTGGTTTCTAAGAGTTCAGGTATCTCTTGCTCTCTCTCACTCTCTCTTGCTCCCTTTCTCTCTCTTGCTCTCTTTCTCTCTCTCGCTCTCTCTCTTTGTCTGAAAACTTCATGATTATTATATTTTCTCATCAGTGGTTGAAGCAGAAGTTGACATGTCAGGCCACTCAAGTAAAATTGATGTATATAGTACTTTTCACAATAAACATAGTTTCAAAGCAGCTTTACTGAAAATCATGATTTTAATCAGGTTTATAGTATCTTAATATCTTCGAGCCATATAGTTGCATTTGGCAGACTGGAAAAAATCCTTCACACATTAAGCTGTTGAGATTTGCTATTGTATACGTCACTGGATACGAGAGTCTACAAAGTGTTACAAAGGCCCTGTTTCCATCTGGTACAAACATGAATCTTAAAGTCTTCTGTGACCACTTGAGGTCAGAAAATGTATTTCTCTGTATTATAAAAAGCGCTATATAAATGAAGGTGACTTGACCAAAGCCAGGATGGACGCAGGACAGGACACATCATGTTTTAATTACTCAGGAAGTCTAACTACTTTGACTGTGTTAAACTGGGATATGCAAGGAATAATTGACTTACAACTAAGTTAATGGACCCACTCAACAGTGAAGTATTTTTCAATAACTGTGCTGTCTGGAGTCACCCAGCCTCTGTTATGATTTCCAAAGAATCGACTGGCAATGGACATCTACCATGTGAGAGTCATTTCTTTGACATTTTACGTTGTCATTCAGCTAGTCGTTTTTAACAGATGATTTCCTGGAACTTCTGCAGAGAAATCTCCACTGGTCAGATAATCGAAACAAACAAATAATGCAGCAGTCAGCTTCAGGAAGTGAAAACTGGGCAATAAAAGTAAAAAGCGGGCAAAAAAATTAATTTCTCTCTTGGAAAGAGAGAAGCAGTGCAATTCACTTATTAAATAAAAGTATTAAAATATTAAGAATTTAAACAAATTTACACCGCAAGAAGAAAATAGCTGTCTATGAAAGAAGACAACTTAAAGAAAAGGTCTTGCTATATTAGTGCAAGTAAAAGTTGTGATGTTAGTTTTAAGAGAGAATTGAACATTTAAGCTTACATGTAGTCATTTTATAGCTTCATTTATTGATTCTAAAGCGAGAATATATAAGCTATTTATACCTTTATATATTCATTTAAAATCTGTGTAATAATAATTGATGAACTGAAATGGTAAATCTGAGATCGTTTAAGGGTATAATAATTACATAAATAATTTCTAAATCATACAAATTAATTATTCTAATAAGCATTACTAAAAGCCTGGGTCTGTATTCATAAAGATTCTAAGAATCCTCTCCGAAAACTCTTAATTTACCTTAAAAACTTTCACGTAGGAGTTCTTAGCTTAAGTGCGACTCGGGACCTATCTGAGAGCAACTCTGAGTAAGGAAAAGACAAAAACTTTCATCTTAGTGAGGAGGCGGGTTGACCCCGTCGATGTATGACACAATCTTTTGAAGACTGTGATTGGTTGGTTGTCCAAGAAGGAATAAAAAGAGCCATTTTAAGTATAGAGTTTACTCACACACACACGCACATTATATTTATGTATATAAATCCTTTTTTTTTCCTTGCTGTTAATTTTCTATAAGGTATTTGATTGGCTTAGAATGATAAAAATTGTTCCACTCTTTCCAACACTGATTGCTGTCTATTTAAGTGGTGGTTTGAATGTTGGTTTTAATATAGCAAACATGGATTAAAAAACAAAGACGAGAAAGCCCAACTTGAACAGAAAAAACGTCTTTACTGTCAGCCCAGTTAGTAGATGAACACTAGGCCATCATTAAAGGAAAATTCTGGGCCGGGTGTCACAGCACGGAGCAAGAAGCGGACGTGGGAGCTTATAGCGCACATTATTAACAGTTCATTCCCCTCTTTGTGCGCACCAGGGAAGCCTGCTATATTCATAAATGCTGTTTTTTGAGCCTGCTAGGTGGGAATGTCTAGTGGAAACTAAATGAACAGCGACACGATAAGAGGTTCTGAAAGTGCTGTAATTTTTTTGTAGGATCACTGCTTACAGACGGTTGTGACAGACCCAAATCATCACTGCTGCTTTATTGCATTTCCCCATTTGCCAAATATATTAATGTAGTAATTACTTTCATTTCTGGCGTTATGGCATTCCTGCGTTGTGTCTGAGATATTAGTGTGTCTCTAATAAGATCAGTCACAAACATGATCCCTGCACAATCTCATCTATAGCGTCTTATTAAAGAGCAACATGCAGGTTGGACACCCTATATAGCATAGTTTAAGTTGACGATAAAACAACTAGATTTTCTGAACTGGAGTAATATATATTTAGCCATTAACGATATTTTGAGAAAAATCGTGATAAAATAACTCCCGCATCTACGAAGCACTAACTGGAAGTGACGATCGCGAGGGAGTCTGTTCAAGTTCAGGCTCAGGTTACAATGGATGCGAACGACGAAAGCGTGTTCTGCGATGTTTAGGAATATGCCTATGATAACCCACAGGCATATAATTATGAGCCTCCTAGGCGAGATAGAAGTCAGGGAAGATCGGGGGACGAACAATGGGCAGAGGAGAGAAGTAACGTTAGAGTTGTGGTGTCGAGAAAACCAGTGGCGAATAGGGCAAGTGAGTTCATGTAACGTTAAGTTGAGCACCGTGGCAACGCTGGTTCATCTACTGTATGGCTATACCTTGGTGTTTTGTAATAAATCTGCTTTAGCAAACATACATTCGAACTTTGTTCTTGATTAAACATCCATTTAGATTGTCTTAATTTAAGCCAGCAACATTTTGTCTTCTCATATTCTACGCTGACAGTGATTATGCAGTCCATCCAAGCTGGTTAGCACTATCTCTACATTTACTAATGACCATGCTCATTAGTAAATGAGAAAGTAAATGAGTAAATGAGAAATTTCTCAACAATGAGAAAGCGACCGCGAGCTCATTTGTTTTCCTCGGGCTACGTCATATGACGCGTTGCTTGCGGGAAAGGCGTATTCCCGAGCCTAGTGCATTTTCATCAAAATCTCTACATCAAATGAGATTTCATTAGTAATTTTTACATATGTGTTTTAAAAGACCTCTGCAGACAATTTAAAGTATTAATTCAGAAATAAATTCAACCTGCATGTTGCTCTTTAATTCACTGTCATCTAATGTCTGCATCTCATTTCTTCTCCCTCTTCATCGTTCTGTCATTTTCTCCTCTGCTAAAGAAACTCTTAAGCCTCTTAAAAGTCCTCTGCCGTACTCCTAACAATTTTGACCTTAAAGAGGCTATATGCAGCTTTTTCCCCAAAATAAACGTAACAATAGCCTTTTTATTTTACCATTTTATGACTCAAACATCTCCTGATGAGCATACTGACACCTTGTCCGCTCACAGTGGGCGCACCTATAAGCCTGTATCCTATTTTTCCTATTTTCTGTCGGGTTGGACTTTTCCTGCGCTGTCTGCGGATGTGACGTCAAGCGCGTTCATGTTAAACGTTTCAGATCACTCTGCCACTACCGCTAGTCAGCAAGTAGTCTGCACTCGAGTTGCAAGCAGAACACTTATCTCAAACAATATATGTATTTGACTGTTCTTACCTCTGTAAACATAATGTTGACCTCCTTGCAGCAGATGACTTGTGAAGTGTGCACGTACGAGCGCACACTGCGTGAGTGAGCAGGAAGGAAGAGCAGTTCTGTTTTTGGCCACAGGTGTCAGTTGCGAGTTTAAATTTCAGCAAAACGCATGTAGCCTCTTTAAGACCTCTTTTAAGGGTTAAGATGCTTTCTGAATTACTTTTTTTTTTACTAGGATTTTTTTCTTTAATTGTAAGAGTAAACACCCACATTTCTAAGAATTTTCTTAGAATTTTGTCACTAGGAGCTACTCTTTGCATGAAATTCTTTATACGGGCCCAGATGATTTTGTCTTTAAAAATCATTTGCTATGTAGTGACATTTAATTTGGAGTAAAACAGGTGGAGTGACTTTATTGCCTTAGACATGTCACTTTGCTCACAGCTGATTGGTCCAAATTCGTTTGCAACCTCTTACCTGGAACATAACCTGCCTTGAGCCAGGTTAGCCGTGAAGCGTAAGTTAGTATGGCGATGAAACACGCTAAAAACCAAACAACTTTCATGGTGCTTAAAACCCAGGGTTGGCACAAACTTAAACTGAAACATACCTGGCTAGCCACCTGAACGGCTTCATGGTATAGGCCTCTGTTGTGAGCCTCATGTTGTTAATCAATGCTGTGTTTTTGGTATAGATGCCCATTTGAATTATTTTAAATATAAAAAAATACTGTTATGAAGCGGAATTAAGTAATCCAAATGAGTCTCCCTACGCTCTCAAAAAACGTAAATATTTGCATGTACATGCATGTTGTGCAATAACAAGTATTGTTTTAAAGAGCCCCTATCATAGCATTTGAAATGTTCCTATTTTTGTTTTAGTAGTTCCCAAAAACAGTTTAACATGCATGCAAGGATAAAAAACACTTTATTTGTCTTATAATATGCATTTATTTTTAACTGATTTGCTCACCAACTCCCAAATGATTCGTACAACGACTCATTTTTCCAAACCACTCCTTTGCGTGACGCTAATCGGCCGTGATTGGTCAGATGACCCAGTCAGTTATTGCATAACGCATAAACATATTGATAAAGCACTGCAGTACTACAAGACGCTCTATTCTTTATGACAACTCCAATAACAGCGACAAACATTTCACTAATTTAAAAAAAAATTACATTGGAGACCTAGAAGCTCCGCTGAGCGTAACTTACACACACACACGCGCGCACACACATACCTGCGCCTTCCCTCCTCACGCCCGACGCTACAAAACCGTTCAAAACCCATAAAAGCAACAATTATTAATAATACTTACAGGTTGTGATTCATAGGAGGAAGCTGATCCATATACACTGGGTAAGTTACTGAGCCCTCCTTCAGGAACAACCACTTGCGAATCCACATTTGAATTCATTTATGTTTTTGAACGATCCGTCATTAAAATGATGAGAACACAATTCGGGCTATACTGTTGTGGCATCGTTGCAAATATGAACTCTAACCACTGATTCTTTCACATGCTCGTCCCTGGTAAATGAAAACAAAGTGGCTGAACTATCTTTGCATTGTAGAACACAGCGTCTTCTCGACATGATGCTATGATGAAGTATTTGAATGTGTTCTATCTAGACTTTACGTCTGCGTGCGCAGTAACTGGGCCTGGCCAGTATGTATCTACGTCACGACGAACCAGCTAATGACTCGTTTCAAAAACAATTCATTTCATAGACTCAGAGTCGACTCTCACTTTTGAAAGACAATAACTTTATATACGGTGCACTTTCAGATATAAACCTTTGCAGGATTTTTTCATTCCCTTAGAGCTATATTCCACACCATATGAACAGTCATTCTCAAAAATCCATGATAGGGGCTCTTTAATAGATATAATCCACTTTATATAAATAGTTTTATATTTCTGCTTAATTCGATTTTGTTACCTCCAATGCTTCATGGGATTGTAGTTGTTTCCCTCACTAAAGCTGATTTTCTTCAATGCTTTTTTGCTTCAAATAAAACTGTAATGTTGTGATTTGCTCGTAGCTGATTGGCTTGGTTTGTGGCTTATAACTCTTTATCTGAAGACTTTTTAAAAATCCCCATGGAAAAGACTGATTTGAAGAGATACTTCTGGAAAAAGTGGACTGGCCAATGCAAATGCATTACGGTATAAGAGCATCTTTAACAACAACATGCATCAGAAAATCCAATTCAGAGATGTCACAATGTATTTTGAGTTCATTGGAATAGCGCCTGTCACAATGGATCTAAATCTGTGTTGTGAGAACAGAATAGTGCAGCACTGAGCGATGTACGACTCATGTTCCTGGAAGAAGCCGCACCCTGCATGTGTGCTTTTACACATGAATCCATTGCCCTGAGTCTTTATGTGCTTTTCCTGCTTTTGTCCCGCAGACTTCCTTAGACATGACGGACACGTTCAAGCAGCAGAAGGGAAGACTGGTCCAGCAGGGCTTCAGTCCTCATACAGTCCAGCAGCCACTCTACTTCCTGGACTCTTCGCAGAAAACCTACACCCCCTCACTGCACACACATATCAACAAATCATATCAGGCAAGAAGAGACTGTAGATGCATTGTGGGAAATGCAGTGACCCGTGAAACGATGCATTCAGAATGCATCCACATCACTAGATGACATGTGGAAGTGGAGTTACTCCAGTGTATCACAGTGGTCAGCCTTTTATGAATTGTTTTTAGTGTTCTGGTCATAAACCAGTAGGTGTCTATTGGGTACTGAGCCCAGATATACCGGAATGATTTTCAGATTCATTAACATCAATAAAGAAAACAAATTAATACTATAATCAATTACAAGCTAAGTGGAGTGGTTAGAAAGTATTGTTTACTTGTCTTATTAACAGTAAAGCACAGAAAAGGGTTTTAATGTGTATTAATGTTAATAATCTAACATCAGTTTATGAGTATTCTGCTCTTGTTCTATTTCTGATAAGCATGTCTGATATGTTTGTTACAGCAGGACTTCTATAAGTGGATTCTATGAATTGGTTTTATAACCTCAATAAACAAGCAAACGTGCCTTTTCATTTATATGCAACAATGTAAATAATTAAATGAAATGTAATTGGACAGTATATGATTTTTTCATATATTGTATTTGTAGTTTTAATCATGTCCACCTTCCAGTTCAAGGCCAGTTCATATTGTCTGTTGTGTGTTTGATTTTGGTGCTGGACACTGGAAAACCTCATGGATTGTTCTGGCATGTATGACAAACTGTAATTGTTATTTAGTTGTTAGCATCTCACTTACATAATAATAAATTTAACTTTTTTATCGTTCACATGCTTGGATTTAATAAAGTTGGCATGCTTTCTGTGTCTCCATGCTGCTAATAAACGGCGAAATCACTGTTCATTTACTATTACAAACTTGAAGACTGTTCACCACAAGGGGGCTGTGATAACACATTGTTTACAAATGTTGCCTAAACAGGAATGTGATATATAGGTCTAATAAAGAATTAAGAACATGTCGCGCGCGCCCGTGTGTGTAGGCATACTGCTGAATATTATATCCATAAACAATGAACAGAAAAGAATTGTTTAAACTGAATTAAATACATTTTAACGTGTAAAAATTAACGTGTTGACTAGATTTATTTTTCAAATTTACAGCCCACATGAAACATTTTGAACAGGTCATCCATCTGCCCCTAAGAATGTTTTATCGTCATTAAATGCCAGTTAACATTAATAACTGTATCACTTTATAAAGACGGATAAATCGTCTAAACCAGCGCTAGCGAACGACATTGTTTATTCTAAGCCAGCTCTCCAATTTTTGTCCTCCGGGCTTTCTGCGGTCAAGCCAGCCGCGGTTTGAAAATACACGGTCAAGCCAGCCGCTAAAAAAATAAGTGTGTGCGCCTATTACTATGAATACGGTAATTTCAGTCACAGCAGAGAAAGAACGCGCTTCAGAGCGCTTGAGTTGCCAGAATCGATCCGTCCGCCTTTCTTTCTTTCTTTCTTTCTTTCTTTCTTTCTTTCTTTCTTTCTTTCTTTCTTTCTTTCTTTCTTTCTTTCTTTCTTTCTTTCTTTCTTTCTTTCTTTCTTTCTTTCTTTCTTTCTTTCTTTCTTTCTTTCTTTCTTTCTTTCTTTCTTTCTTTCTTTCTTTCTTTCTTTCTTTCTTTCTTTCTTTCTTTCTTTCTTTCTTTCTTTCTTTCTTTCTTTCTTTCTTTCTTTCTTTCTTTCTTTCTTTCTTTCTTTCTTTCTTTCTTTCTTTCTTTACATCTATCTTTCTTTCTATCTTTTTCTATCTATCTGTATCTATCTATCTATCTATCTATCTATCTATCTATCTATCTATCTATCTATCTATCTATCTATCTATCTATCTATCTATCTATCTATCTATCTATCTATCTATCTATCTATCTATCTATCTATCTATCTATCTATCTATCTATCTATCTATCTATCTATCTATATCAAACCATTTTACTGTAGCATTTTGGAGAAATGTCACATTATTTTACTTCAGAGGCCCATAAATACCTCATTTCTAATAAGTAGAAAAAAATAATGGTCAGATCTTATATGGGACGTCCCATACAGTGTACACACTTCATATCAAAACATTTTACTGTAGCATTTTGGAGAAATGTCACATTATTCGACTTCAGAGGCCCGTAAAGACCTCATTTCTAATAAGTAGAAAAAAATAATGGTCAGTTCTTATATGGGACGTCCCATACAGTGTACACACCTCATATCAAACCATTTTAATGTAGCATTTTGGAGAAATGTCATATTATTCAACTTCAGAGGCCCAAAAATACCTCATTTCTAATAAGTAGAAAAAAATAATGGTCAGTTCTTATATGGGACGTCCCATACAGTGTACACACTTCATATCAAAACATTTTACTGTAGCATTTTGAAGAAATGTCACATTATTCGACTTCAGAGGCCCGTAAAGACCTCATTTCTAATAAGTAGAAAAAAATAATGGTCAGTTCTTATATGGGACGTCCCATACAGTATACACACTTCATATCAAACCATTTTACTGTAGCATTTTGGAGAAATATCACATTATTTAACTTGAGAGGCCCATAAAGACCTAATTTCTAATAAGAAGAAAAATATAATGGTCAGATCTTGTATGGGACGTCCCATACAGTATACAAAACTCATATCAAAACTTTTTACTGTAGCATTTTGGAGAAATGTGACATTATTCAACTTCAGAGGCCCATAAATACCTCATTTCTAATAAGTAGAAAAAATGAATGGTCAGTTCTTGTAGGGGACGTCCCATACAGTATACACACCTCATATCAAACAATTTTACTGTAGCATTTTGGAGAAATATTACATTATTTGACTTCAGAGGCCCATAAATTCCTCATTTCTAATTAGTAGAAAAAATTAATGGCCAGTTTTTATAGGGGATGTCCCATACAGTATACACACCTCATATCAAACAATTTTACTGTAGCATTTTGGGGAAATGTTACATTATTCGACTTCAGAGGCCCATAAATTCCTCATTTCTAATTAGTAGAAAAAACTAATGGCCAGTTTTTATAGGGGATGTCCCATACAGTATACGGACCTTATATCAAACTATTTTACTGCAGGATTTTGGAGAAATGTTACATTATACGACTTCAGAGGCCCATAAATTCCTTATTTTTAATAAGTAGAAAAAATAATGGTCAGTTCTTGTAGGGGACGTCCCATACAATATATACACCTCATATCAAACTATTTTACTGCAGCATTTTGGAGAAATGTTACATTATTCGACTTCAGAGGCCCATAAATTCCTCATTTCTAATAAGTAGAAAAAACTAATGGTCAGTTCTTGTAGGGGACGTCCCATACAATATATACACCTCATATCAAACTATTTTACTGCAGCATTTTGAAGAAATGTTACATTATTTGATCTTAGAGGCTCATAAATTCCTCATTTCTAATAAGTAGAAAAAACTAATGGTCAGTTCGTATAGGGGACGTCCTATGGAGTACACACACCTCATTTCTAACAATTTTACTGTAGCATGTTGGAGAAATGTTACAATTTTTGACTTCAGAGGCCCATAAATTCCTCATTTCTAATAAGTAGAAAAAACTAATGGCCAGTTCTTATACGGGACGTCCCATACAGGACACACACCTCATATCAAACAATTTTACTGTAGCATTTTGGAGAAATCTCCCATTATTTGACTTCAGAGGCCCATAAATTCATCATTTCTAATAAGTAGAAAAAAATAACTGTCAGTTCTTGTAGGGGACATCCCATAGAGTACACACACCTCATATCAAATCATTTTACTGTAGCATTTTGGAGAAATCTCCCATTATTCGAATTCAGATGCCTATACATTCCTCATTTCTAATAAGTAGAAAAAACTAATGGCCAATACTTATAGGGGACTTCCCTTTCAGTATACACACCTCATTTCAAACCATTTTACTGCAGCATTTTTGAGATATGTCATATTAATTGACAGAAGGGGTGTATAAAGACCTCAATTCATACGAGTAGAAATTCAGAATTCGTGGTGTAGGTGCTGGCGTCTTGTGGATTACCACTTACCGTCCTAACTGTGGACAACAACGCCAGTCCCACTCACAACCCAGTTCCCAGCTAAGACCACCCAGACTCAGAGGATCAACAGCATGAGCCCACCACAAGCAGCAAGGGGGAATCCGCTGGTCCCGCCCAACCTCCCACCCCTTCCCCAAATCACTTGTAAAAAACTTGTATATTTCCTCGGTATCTGTCTGTCTCCGCAGTTCCAAGACACTCCTGCCACCCAGTCATCTCCTCTTCCAATCAGTCCCGCAGTGCAACTCAGCCTCCTCTCTGTGGCCCGGCTACATCTTTTGCCTGCTGGAAGTCATCTCCTCTTGGGAGTGTGGAGACTGTGGCTCCGCCTCCAGCCTCTGAGTGCTCCGCCTCCACTCCACCTTTACCCGTCGCCCTTGCTCCTGTGCTCACTTACCACCCTTGACTCCAGCGTGTACAATCGGCCATTCAGCCTCACTGGGCTCCTTCTGTTGGACATTACACCTTCTTCGTCATGGACTTGCGGCCCATCGCTGCCCTATGGCTCTCCACCTCTTTCGCCTTTGACTAGTTTCGCCCTCCCTCAGGTTCCACCTCCACCTATGGTTGCTGCAGCTCAGCCTCTAACCTCGGGATCGCTGCTTCCACTTCAGGGAGTCGGCGCTGTGGCCTAGTCGTGGTCGCCTAGGTCTTTGTGTCTCACTGCCTTATCGCATCTCTGGCTACGTGGTGTGCTCCACCTCAATCACCGTCGTCACCTCCGGTAATCCCCTTGGTAGAGTTGGGACTCTTCACTCAATGGCTACTCCCTTCTGCGACGCCGCCGTGGGATGCAGTCCTGACTGTGGGCTGGGTCTCCGTCTGCTCTTCCCTGCTCAAGGCCACCCCCTGGCTGTCACCATCATCTTCACCACCCTTTTGCATGGTTCTGCAGAATCTGCATTCTACAACACAATCTATAACATGCATGTAGTATGGGGCGTTGAAGTAGTAAAATATAACATATCTTTAAAACGCTGCAGTAAAATGTTTACTCTATGGGACGTCCCCTAAAAAAACTGACCATTTGTTTTTCTAATTATTAGATATGAGGTATAGGCCTCTGAAGTTGAATAATGTAACATTTCTCCAAAATGCTACAGTAAAATGGTTTGAAACGAGGTTCGTATACTGTATGGGACGTCCTGTAAAAGAACTGACCGTTCGTTTTTTCTACTTATTAGAAATGAGGAATTTATGGGCCTCTGAAGTCGAAAAATGTAACATTTCTCCAAAATGCTACAGTAAAATTGTTTGAAATGAGGTGTGTGTACTCCATGGGACGTTCCCTATAAGAACTGACCATTAGTTTTTTCTACTTATTAGAAATGAGGAATTTATGAGCCTCTAAGGTCAAATAATGTAACATTTTTTCAAAATGCTACAGTAAAATTGTTTGATATGAGGTGTGTATACTGTATGGGACGTCCCCTACAAGAACTGACCATTAGTTTTTTCTACTTATTAGAAATGAGGAATTTATAGGCCTCTGAAGTCGAATAATGTAACATTTCTCCAAAATGCTACAGTAAAATTGTTTGATATGAGGTGTGTATACTGTATGGGACGTCCCCTACAAGAATTGGCCATTAGTTTTTTCTACTTATTAGAAATGAGGTATTTATAGGCCTCTGAAGTCGAATAATGTAACATTTCTCCAAAATGCTGCAGTAAAATTGTTTGATATGAGGTGTGTGTACTGTATGGGACATCCCGTATAAGAACTGACCATTAGTTTTTTCTACTTATTAGAAATGAGGAATTTATGGGCCTCTGAAGTCGAATAATGGGACATTTCTCCAAAATGCTACAGTAAAATAGTTTGATATGAGGTGTGTATACTGTATGGGACGTCCCCTACAAGAACTGACCATTCGTTTTTTCTACTTATTAGAAATGAGGTATTTATGGGCCTCTGAAATCGAATAATGGGACATTTCTCCAAAATGCTACAGTAAAATGGTTTGATATGAGGTGTGTATACTGTATGGGACGTCCCCTACAAGAACTGACCATTCGTTTTTTCTACTTATTAGAAATGAGGAATTTATGGGCCTCTGAAGTTGAATAATGGGACATTTGTCCTAAATGCTGCAGTACAATGGTTTGATATGAGGTGGGTATACTGTATGGGACTGATATTTCAGATAATGTGACAATGATAGATAGATAGATAGATAGATAGATAGATAGATACAATAGATAGATAGATAGATAGATAGATAGGAAAGAAAGAAAGATAGATGGAAAGAAAGAAAGAAAGAAAGATAGATAGAAAGAAAGAAAGAAAGAAAGAAAGAAAGAAAGAAAGAAAGAAAGAAAGAAAGAAAGAAAGAAAGAAAGAAAGAAAGAAAGAAAGAAAGAAAGAAAGAAAAGAAAGAAAGAAAGAAAGAAAGAAAGAAAGAAAGAAAGAAAGAAAGAAAGAAAGAAAGAAAGAAAGAAAGAAAGAAAGAAAGAAAGAAAGAAAGAAAGAAAGAAAGAAAGAAAGGCGGACGGACGATTCTGGCAACTCAAGCGCTCTGAAGCGCGTTCTTCCTCTGCTGTGACTGAAATTACCGTATTCATAGTAATAGGCGCACACACTTATTTTTTTAGCGGCTGGCTTGACTGTGTATTTTCAAACCACGGCTGGCTTGACCGCGGTAATGAAATTTAAGTGATATTGCACAGGATTTTGTTGTTTAATGTATGCAATCTTGTTTTATTCTACTATACATGACCACTTTAATTAGTCTTGATATCATTTAGATACCTCACTCTCATGTCGTTATGATTTTATTTGAATTTCTTTGTTTTGTGGAGTTGGGGAAAAAGCACCCTAAAAATATTTTGGTAACACTTTATTTTGATAGTCCACTTTAGACATTCAACTAACTATAAGTAACTTTGCCGCTACATGTCAACTAACTACCGTTAGAGTATTAGTAGACTGTCAGCTAAATATCTGCTAACACTTTATTTTGTTGGTCCCCCAATTGACATTCAACTGACTGTAAGTAACTTAGCAACTACAAGTCAACTTGTTCTCCTAATCTGAACCCTAACACCTAACCATAACCTAACAGTCTACTGACAGTCTACTACAGCCTACTAATACTCCAATTACACTTAGTTGACATGTAGTTGAAAAGTTACTTATTGTTAGTAGAATGTCTAAAGTGACTATCGAAATAAAGTGTAACCAATATTTTTGTAAAAATTGGATGCTATACTTGAAGTTTTTTTTTTTTTTTTTTGTGAGAACAGGCTAAATCTTCACACCATGACCTGGTTCTTCAACTAACTCAAAGTCATATGTATGATACTTTTATGGTGCTTTTGTGTCCGTTTTAAAGCATATTCACAATTTCTGATTTCAGAGTCATACGTCTGTGTCTGTGTCTGTGTGTCTGTGTCAGATGTGAACGAGTGTTCGGAGGAGCCCGGCATCTGTGCGTACGGATCCTGTTTCAACAGTCTGGGCAGCTTTGAGTGTGTGTCTGAACCTGGATTTGTGCCGTCTGAAGATCGACGCAGATGTTACGGTAATTCATCATAACCCTGTTTATCTGACTAAACTTAAACGGGTGAAAATGTCTGGTTTATATTTTATCCACAATAAACAGAAAAAAATAAGAATTATTTTTTGCATTAGGAGAAAAAGCCCATCAGGACCATTAATAATGATGACCTGATTACACATTACTGAAAATGACTCCATTAAACTGTCGTTTGTTTTGTGTTTTGCCTTTGAATAAATTTTAGAATGTATAAAGCTTTTGAAATTTTGGTTACACTTTATTTTGTTTGTCTACAAGTGACTTTCCAACTACAAGTCAACCAACACTTATTCAGAGTAGAGGCTGTAGTAGACTGTTAGTAGACTGTAGTTGTTAAGCTACTTATATTTTAGCAGAATTAATAAAGTGAACTATAGAAAGAGGTTTTACAAAAAGGTGTTTTCCAGTTTTCTTCTGTAATAGAACACCATTTTGTTGAATGTGGTAATTTGAGGATGTCTTGAAATAGGTGATTTTTATCCTTGTGAAAGCAATGCTATGGAATGCTTGATTTTGCTTGCCTGACGGACAAAGGTCCAGAGCTGTTTATTAATTAATTTAGTTCCATGTCTCAACTGCTTTACAGTTCCAGATAACTTCCATCTCATAACACCTCCAACCAACAATTCATCCCATGCATTTGATTTTCTATCTCACACTTTACAATTAGTGGAAATGTGCAGTTTAATTATACAAAATAAAGCTTTGTCAAAATAAGAAAATTACAATAAAATATGATGGTTAGACAAACTATTTCTGTTTTGCTGTAAGGGCTATTTCTGTAAGGGCCATACGCAGAAACATGCGCTCACTTGCACATGCAGAATTGTAACCCTGTCTCGCAACTGAATTCAATATTTTTTATTCCTGAAAACTTAAATGACATTTTTCAGTAGTGGTACTTTTTGAAGTAGTTAAACTAGCATGTTTGCTGACTCTGATAACAGGTAATTCTCTCATGCTTTTCTCTCCAATAACTCTATACAATAGCTTATTTTAGTAGTTATAACCTGACATTGTTTCTAAACAAGGACAGAAACATGAAATAAAAGAAATGTCTTGAAATAAAACATTGTGATTCCTCACATAATGCTTATGGATATTCCTGCTGTTTGTTGTGCCAGACACTAGAGAGAGCTTCTGTTTCACACGCTTTGAGAATGGCAAGTGCTCTGTCCCGCAGGCATTCAACACCAGCAAAGCCAAGTGCAGCTGTAGCCTCGTGGCCAGAGCGGGCTGGGGCGACCCCTGCGAGCTGTGCCCCAAACTGCAGCACGGTACCCAAGCTCTCCTCCTTCGTCATCATCATCATCATCAGCACCACTGCGCTCTCATGGCTTCATGCTTTGTGTGTGTGTGTTAGTTCACAGCTGCATTTCAGGATCTGTGTCCGTTCGGCCATGGGATTCGTCCCTGGTGTTGGGGACACACGTGAAGGTACTGTGGACTATACGTCTTGATTCTTGTAGACTGGTATGGCAGTGGGTTGAAAATTAATATTCAAATAATGTAATATCTTACTTTAATGCATTACAAAGACACACTGATTGTCTTTTGCAAAAAAATCATTAAAAACATTAACCCCAGCTCTACAGATTGACCCGTCGTATCGCTGTGTGTCTCAGACTTGAACGAGTGTGTGGAGAATCCCGAGATATGTGTGAACGGCCGCTGCATCAACATGGACGGCTCCTTCCGCCTGCGAGTGTCCCGCGGATACACACTCCACCACACAGGGACACGCTGTGACGGTGAGAGAGCAACCACATCTGACCCTCCACTAAACCGTTTCACTTTAAGAGTGAATGCATTCCACTCCAAATATGAATGTGTTCATCATTTATGCTTTATTAAAATAATAAAGAGGATAGCACTAAAAAGCATATTTAACAGTTTTAGTTTTCATTGAATTTTTCCATTATATAAACAAATAAATATTGACATTTTGCAAAATGTCTTCTTTTATGTCATTATTGTAATATTTATGTGAATATGTCTCAATGTTGACTTACAGTTACACTGTGATCATTGCTGAGGTCACCGTCTGTTGTGCTGGTTTCTGCTCCGCTTCAGTGTCTCTCTGTCTGTGCTCCTGAAGTCACGGCTCATTATCTGCATGAAACTGTGCTCTACTCACCAGAAAATCTCTCTGAAAATTAGTTGCTTCAGGTTCTGCAGTTTACTGAGCGATTGCAGCCGCCTCATTGGGCTCAGCACAGCAGCTTGTTTTATTGCACATTTTATTAGACATGAAAGGGTTAGTTCACCCAAAAATGAAAATTAAGTAATTAATTACTCACCCCCATGCTGTACCAACCCCGTAAGACATTCGATCGTCTTCGGAACACAAATGAAGATATTTTTAATTAAATTTGAGAGGTGGATCACTGCTACATAGGCTGCCTAAGAGGGATCGAAACTTGACGGCCCAGAAAGTCATCGAAGAAAATGTTTAAATATTCCATGTGACAACAGTGGCTCAAGAATAAGTTTATTAAGCGACGAGAATACTTTTTGTACGAAAAAAACAAACAAACAAACAAACTTCCTTGTAGGCCTGAGACAAGAGTTCAAGAGATTTCCACGACGCATGTGCGATCACTGAACAAGAAGGAGTAGAAGTAGATTGCAGTTCTCGTGCATGCGTCGTGGAAATCTCTTGAACTCTCGTCTCTTTTCGCACAGAAAGTATTCTTGTCGCTTGATAAACGTCCTGAGGTTACGACTGTAACCCTTGTTCCCTGAGAAGGGAACGAGAACTGCCGTCAAATGACACTTTGGGGGCCTCTGAAGTATGAATGAAACTATGCCAATCTCTGATTGGTGTTGCGTGAGTGACGTAATGTGTGACGGCACATAGGCGGAAGCTATATAAGGACCCGGCACACATGAGATGTCAGCTTCTGTGATGAAGCAAGCGCTCCCAGGCAGGGGAAGGTGTGGCCACGTGACGCAGTTCTCGTTCCCTTCTCAGGGAACAAGGGTTACAGTCGTAACCCGAGGACGTTCCCTGTCGAGGGAACTCAAACTGCGTCAAATGACACTTTGGGGGAACGAGTACCCACTACGCCACAACTCGCCCTGCCCTGCCCTGGTGTGAAGCTGCTCACAGGCACACTCAGGACGCGAGCACAAGAGAGCCGGGTGTCGACAGAATGTCCAAACTGTAAAACCTAATAAAGGTATGTGGGGTGGCCCATCGTGAAGCCCCCGTGAGAAGGGCTCTAGAGGACGCCATGCCTCTGGAGGAATGAGCCCTCATAGCCACAGGTGAAGGCATACCGCACACCTGGTAGGCCATAGAAATAGCATGGACAATCCAGTTGCTGATGGTCTGTTTAGAAGCGGGGAGCCCCTTCTTGGGGGACCCAAAACACACCTTCCACCTTCCGCCATGAAGAGGACCTCTGAATGTAGATTCTCAGTGCTCTGACAGGACAGAGAAGTGAAGTCTCTTCTTCATCCGCCGTCACGTGGGGTGGAGGATGAAACGCCTGCAGAACCATAGGCCGTGCCACAT
Organism: Hybognathus amarus; assembly: GCA_030378365.1. Taxonomy (NCBI): domain Eukaryota; kingdom Metazoa; phylum Chordata; class Actinopteri; order Cypriniformes; family Leuciscidae; genus Hybognathus; species Hybognathus amarus. The sequence continues at coordinate 34,595 of JAQIUQ010005442.1, forward strand.
TGGATGGCATCTTATGTAGATAGCCGGGCCTAGGGTGAAGGATGGCTTTAATGTTGCCTGGAGCAAACTCCAGGCACTCATTAGATATGGAGAGCGCCTGAAGATCTCCCACCCTCCCCAGAGAAGTGATGGCCAACAGAAAGCGACCTTCAGCGCCAGGTTCTTGGCCTCAGCAGACGACAGTTGCTCGAAGGGGGCCTCAGCCAAACCTTTGAAAACTACTGCCAGGTCCCATGTGGGAACCCTGGTACGAGCCGCAGGTCTCATCCTCCAAGTCCCACGGAGGAAATGTACGATCAATTGGTGTCTCCCCAGAGGCCCATCACTCAGAGGAGTGTGGAAAGCCGCAATGGCAGCCACGTACACCTTGAGTGTGGACGGGGTAAGACCAGTGGAGAAGCGATCTTGGAGGAACTCCAGCACTGAAGCCACTGGGCAGTTAACTGGGTCAACCTCACGCTCCCTACACCAAATGGTGAAAACATTCCACTTCAATCCGTACAGTTTCCTCGTGGAGCTGAGTATGGTCTCCGCTACTCAAGCTGATAAGCCGGCCTCTAGGTACTGTGCCCCCTCAGGGGCCAGACCCACAGTTTCCATAACTCTGGCCGAGGGTGAAATATTGAGCCCTCCGCCTGTGTCAGCAATAGGAGCAATATAATGGCCGTCCCAGGCTGTCTAGGAGCAAAATAATGTCTGAGAACCATACTCGGGCCGGCCACAACGGGGCTATCAGCCATAGACTGATTCCGTCTGTGACGGACCCTCTCTAGAACTCCCGGGAGCAGAGCGATCGGGGAAATGCATACAGACGCAGCCTCGGCCACGTCTGTACCATGGCAGGGGGGCTGGAGGAGTGAGGTGAAAACCACTGTGGACAGTGGGTCGTCTTTCGAGACGCGAACACTTCCACTGGGCCGAACCTCTGCGATATTGACTCCACCACCTCGGGGTGGAGTCTCCACTCCCCGGGCCTCAGCCCCGTCTCGACAGGACGTCTGCTCCCTGATTTTGACTCCCCGGGATGAATGTCGCTCTTAGAGACAACAATTTCTCCTGGGACCACAGGAGGATCTGATGCGCCAATCTGCATAGAGGGTGAGACCTCAGGCCCCCTGAGGGTTTATATAGGCCACTACCGACATATTGTCTGATCTCACAAGGACATGGTGACCTCTGAGGTCTGGCAGGAAGCTCCTCAGAGCCCGGGAAGCCACCAAAATTTCCAGGCAGTTTATGTGCCAGGAGGAATGATGGTCTTGCCATAGGCCTGTCATAAAGCAGCCGTCCATGACCGCGCCCCAGCCCGTGAGGGAGGCGTCTGTCGAGACGGTTTTCCGGCGACATGGCGCTCCCAACACTGGACCTTGGGACAGAAACCAAGCTTTCTTCCACATAGATAGGGAATGAAGGCATCTGCGCGTAACCCTGATCATGCGAAACGGATTTCCCCTCAGGGAAAATCCCTTGGATTTAAACCACCACTGAAGGGCCCTCATGAGCAGCAGGCCGAATGGAATGATGTTGGACAATGCTGCCATGAGCCCCAACACTCTCTGGAATGTTTGACAGTGATGGCTTGGCCCAGCTTTATCCCAGCCACTGTGGCCAGGATGGACTCGGCTGTAGAGACTAGCCCTGTCTAGTGGAGGAATACATTCTATGGCCTCTTTTTCTAGAATGGAGTTTACTTCCTGTTCCAATACCCAACCCTGCACTGGGTCGACTACAGTCCAGATCACCCCATTGAATCTGGGTTGGTGGAAACCGAACTGCAGCCTGTACCCATTCTGAATGGTGCGCAGGGCCCTATTTTACCAAGGGAACCAGGCTCTCGAGCCTGGCTTTGGGTATTAATCGGGATTCGTTCTCGACCCCCTGAAGCAGATTTCCGGCAGGGCTGGACTGAAAACAATTCTCGGTGTGCGGACGCGATTGCTGCCTGGCCGCAAGCCTGTGGGGCGGACAGTGCAGCCTGCGTTCGCTGGAAACCGAGGCACCCGAAACGTGTTTAACAGCGAGAGAGCAACATCGATTTCCTGCGGGCTCCGCGAAGGGACGACCTCGGTCGCTCCACTGTGGGTGGGGCCGCCCGCAGTGAACCTAGGCTGGCTAGGACCTCTTTGAGGAAGCCTTTATAGCCTGCAGGATGACCCTCAGGTTGCCCTGTTTAGGCTGAGGCTTCGCCTGAGAGTACCGTCTATGCCCCCAAGCTCCTTGAGGAGGGGCTCTAGAAGCGGTACTCTTTCACCAAACAATACTGTTTTAATATTATTACAGTCTCGTAATCTACACGCTGCCTCAGCAAACGTGAGTTTCGAGCCGTAACAATTTGGCTTTCATCCCTCGAGAAGAAAGTCAACAGGTGTGAGGCTGAAATATCCGACAGCGCATGGTTTAATTTGTAGGCCTACGCGTCAAGATATTTCTCAATGAACGCTGCCAGCACCCTCAGGAGCTGACTGTACATGAATGCCTCGCACAAAACAGTATTATTTATTTTTACTATTTAAAATTGTTATTTACAGATTATGTGTCCTTATTATTGTAGACTCATAATCTACGCGCTGCCTCGGCAACGGCGAGATTCGAGTCATTCACAATATATTGGCTTTCATCTCTCGAGAAGAAAGTCAATGGGCACAAGGCTGAAACACACGAACGCACGGCTGTGTGTGCGTCGAGATATTTCTCAATGAACACAGCCAGCGCCCTTCAGGAGCTGACTGTGCATGCCTCGCACCCACACAGAATCTTTATTGCAGAGTAGACCAAATCTGCGCGCTGCCTCGAACAACGCGAGATCCAAGCCACTATAGATTCTTTATTGCAATGTAGACCTTAAATCTACGCGCTGCCTCGGCAAATGCGAGATCCCAGTCACAGAATCTTTATTGCAGAGTAAACTCATAATCTACACGCTGCCTCGGCAAACGGAGATCCAAGCCACTATAGATTCTTTATTGCAATGCAGACCTTAAATCTACGCGCTGCCTCGGCAAAAGCGAGATCCCAGTCACAGAATCTTTATTGCAGAGTAAACTCATAATCTACATGCTGCCTCGGCAAACAAGGAATTCGAGCCACTATAGATTCTTTATTGCAATGCAGACCTTAAATCTACGCGCTGCCTCGGCAAACGCGAGATCCCAGTCACATAATCTTTATTGCAGAGTAATCTCATAATCTACACGTATTGCAATAATTCAGGACAATTCTTTTGGGACAAACAACACCAAATAAGACAGACAGTTTGACACAGAGCGCTTTGCTGAAGAACAAAAAGCTGACATCTCATGTGTGCCGGGTTCTTATATAGCTTCCGCCTATGTGCCGTCACACATTACGTCATGACGCAACACCAATCAGAGATTGGCATAGTTTCATTCATACTTCAGAGGCGCTACGCTGAGGGCGTTCCCCAAAGTGTCATTTGACGCAGTTTGAGTTCCCTCGATAGGGAACTTATTTTTGAGCCACTGTTGTCACATGGAATATTTAAACATTTTCTTCATTGACTTTCTGGGCCGTCAAGTTTTGATCACTTAGGCAGCCTATGTAGTAGTGATTCACCTCTCAAATTTAATAAAAAATATATTCATTTTTGTTCCGAAGACGAACAAAGGTCTTACGGGGTTGGTACAGCATGGGGGTGAGTAATTAATGACTTAACAAATGTATATATGCAAATGTATGCAAATGCAAATGTATATATATATATAGTGTATATATATATATATATATATATATATATATATATATATATATATATATATATATAGAGTATATAATGTTTTGACATATGCTATGAAAAATAGACTAGTTGGCAGTCTGTCACCCAAAGCAAGACTATAGTGTAATAATTGTAGTGCAAGGTCAGGTGAATACACATGGATTGGATGAATAGATTTTCCTAACCATTAAATCTATATTTCAACTGGGAAATAAGCTAATCAATAAGCTATCAAATTTGTCAACATGTCCAGACTCCAGACAAGAGCTTTCTGTTCTCTGTGTGTGTGCAGATATTGACGAGTGTTCAGTGGGAAACCCCTGTGGAAACGGCTCATGCTCAAATGTGATTGGGGCTTTTGAGTGTGTGTGTGAGGAGGGGTTTGAGCCTGGACCAATGATGAGCTGTGAAGGTCAGCTGACCAAAACACCTGGCTTCATTAAGCCAGCTTTCAGTGCACTCAAAGAGTTGCTGTGTAACAGAAGTGGATGATGTTATCTTTCATAATACTATTTTGTCTATATTTGACAATGCTGCCTATTGATTTTAACTAATTTGTTTACATGATATTCTAATTAATTTATCAAATTACAGTAGTCAACATTTGAATTGGATCAAAAAAGTTCCTCAAAGTTGTCCTAAGACAAGAAACGGGTATTGTTCAAAATTCATGTATAACTTTGATGAAAGATTTTGAGCCACAAATAAGGTAAATATCAATATCAAAAAGTTAAGTAAAATAATGCTTGGCATTATTTATGGAAAATTAATGAATCATTGAATAGTTAAACATTTTCTTAGAAGTCAGTATACACATACACATGATCAGGCCTACAGTAAACCTCCTCAAATGACCCTGTTCATACGGATGCGCATCTTTGACCGATTGTGTGTCCTCACTGATTGTGTGTCCTCACTGATTTTGTGTCCTCACTGATTGTGTGTCCTTACTGTCATCATCCAGATGTGAATGAGTGTGACCAGAATCCTCTGCCCTGTGCGTTTCGCTGCGTCAACACTTTCGGGGCGTATGAATGCAGCTGTCCGTCCGGTTACACCCTGCGGGAGGATGGATGCATGTGTCAGGGTAGTCATATATCATCAATCAATGAGTTTGGCGTAACACTTTCCAACCCATAGCGATCGCAGTCTACAAGGCTAACGTAAATGCATATGTGTGTATGAATGTACACTGTAAGAGTATCCCAGCATTGGTGATGACATCGAGCTCCTCTGTGTTCAGATGTAGATGAGTGTGCAGAGGATCTTCGGTAACACTTTATTTTACGACCCGCAAACAACTGGGTAAGTACACAGAAATTACGGTGTACGTTTCTGTAATTATAGTGTACTTCCGTGTAAGTATAAGGGAACAATATGTTAAGTTTGGGGTAATAAAGGGGTAACAAGCAGATATACAACCTGCTAATAACTTCTTAAGTACACTGAAATTACGGTATACGTTTCTGTAATTATAGTGTACTTCCGTGTTAAGTTTGGGGTAATAAGGGGGTAACAAGCAGATATACAAGCAAATTATTTAATTAGTTAAAAAATATCAGGTACCTATTATTTTAATATATTCCAGGCGAAAATTGTACATCTGTTGTTTATAAAATGTATCACATAAATTTATTGGCTTTTCTTACTAGATTACTTAATGTTAAGTCAAAATAATTAGTTTCTGTTATGATTTTAATTTAGACTGTACCATGTGGTAATTAGTACTTACCTTATCCCATTGAATTGCAATGACGCATAATAAATAATAGTTACTTTGTTGTTTGAGTATACTGTAGAAAAGACAATGTTAAGATGAAAAAGCATTTTGAATTTTTTTTTTACAATAAAAGTCAGAAAAAAAAACATATATATATATATATATATATATATATATATATATATATATATATATATATAAATATAGCTGCGAGCAGCGATTGCGGGCCCAAGCCGGTGGCACGCAATCCCGGTGCCTTTAGTTACCTGAAGGCACGGGATGGCGGTCCCGCCGGCTTCGCCCTCCCATCGCTGCTCGCAGCTTATATTATATATATATATATATATATATATATATATATATATATATATATATATAAAGCCGGTGGCACCGCCACCTTGGTGCCTTTAGGGTTATTCTGCACGACGTGCAAAACGTAACCCCTGCTTTGGAATACATACTAGTATGTATTCCACAATTGGAATACATACTAACATACTAGTCAGAACTGAATAGTTGATATCTGAATGACAGATCACCATAGAAGTCAATGGAAAAAATGTGACTAGTAACAAAAGAATAGTTACTAGTCACCATTGAAATAAGTACTAGTGTCTAATGAATAAGTACTAGTATCTATTTAATAGGTACTAGTATCTAATGAATAAGTACTAGTAACTAATTAATAAGCATTGGTATGTAATGAATAAGGACTAGCATCTAATGAATAAGTACTAGTATCTAATAAATAAGGACTAGTTTCTAATGAATAAGTACTAGTATCTTTAAAAAGGTACTAGTACCTAAAGAATAAACACTAGTATCTAAAGAAAAGGCACTAGTATCTAAAGAATAAGCACTAGTAGCTAATGAATAAGTACTAGTACTTAATGGAATAGATACTAGTATCTAAAAAATAAGTACTAGTAGCATGAAAATAGAGACTAGTAGGTTAAAATGATTAAATGTTAAAACGGTTTGCCATACTCTATCTGTCGTTTCGACTAGTCACAATTACGTTACAGATATCTTAAATGATAATACAAACTATCCAAAATGTAATTACGACTAGAAAGACGTTGTTGATATCTACAATGTTAATTACGAATAGTCAAACTTAGCTTTTAAATGTTAAAAGGGCTTGCCATACAGAAGTGTAGGCTCAGAGAGACACTCAACATTTTCAAACCAAAATATCTGACTTTCTGTGGGTCCTAGCTCATGAGTGTAAATTAGAAAGTTGTCCGGCTTGAGGAGAATATATGAATATATGAAACGATGAGATCAACATGTGTACTGAGTTTCATATTATTACATGCAAGCGTGTTTGATTTATGGACCAAGTTTTTGGACCCCGTTCCAGGGGGCGCTGTCTAGCCCCCTTGCCACACCCGGGTACCATCTTCAGCCCGGCTCTGATGGCTGTGGGATCTGACCTGTGTGCAAAGTTTCAAGAGTTTTCAAACCCATTAAGGGCCCCAAAAGCCGCTAAGAGACTCAAAATCATCAAAAAAAAGGAATGTTAAAGTTTGATGCGTTGCTATGGCAACATTATCTTAGATATTGAATAATGCTTTCACAGCTCTTCATCTGGCGTGTGTTTACATTTGAAGCAAATCGGGTAAAAGTAAGAGTGCGATTTCAAAGCATTTTGAAAGTGAAACACTTTCTGCTGCCAGTTGGTGGCGCTATATATTTGACTCACATCTATGTGATCGACCTCTACAACGAACACACTGCTGAAGTTTCATCAAGATCAGTTAATGTATGCAGAAGTTTTAACACACTTCCTTTTTGATTTATTTACTTACTTTTTTGATTTATGGACCAAGTTAATTTAATTAATACACTAATTATATAAAACTATTGTCAATGCACTACAATTAAACAGGTTATATGCCTTTACTTATAAAAAAAATAAAAATAAAAACTTATGTAAAAAATACCAGGCTTAAGAAATGTATTTACTTTAGCAGGCCAGACACACAGTGAAATGATTAAGCCCCCTCCCCCTACACACACACACACACACACACACACACAGACTGTGTGACAGGCCTAGGTTTAGAAAGAGCATGATCATATTCAAACTACAATATCTGACTTTCTGTGGGTTTGAGCTTATTATTGTTAATTAGAAAGTTGTTTGGCTTGAATAGAACAATATACACGGCAAGTTTTGTAACTGTCAGTAAAACTAACCAAGTTATAACACACTATATGTGTCCTTTTTTAGTCAAAAAAATCCGCCACGGCCAAACCGTTCGAAGATATCAAAAATCCGTCCGGAATATAGCATCCTCAATGTCTTGACTTCATGCACACCGAGTTTGGTGGTGATTGGTAACAGCATGGGTTGTAATTTGATGTTTTTCTAGGACAATTATTTAAAAAAAAAAAACATAATTCCCGACTTCCGTTTGAACTGTCGTAAAACTTAGAGCACGAAAGTTGTTTGGCCTGATGTGATCTATGAGTGTACCGAGTTTCATATTAATCCATGCACGTGTGTTTGATTTATGGACAAATGTTCGAATCCCTAAAAGAATGCATCCTAAAAGAATGGTAAAGTTTGATGCGTCGCCACGGCAACAGTTTCAAAGATATCAAGAATCCATTCATAGGTCTTCATCTGCCGTGTATGTACATTATACAGATGAAGTTTGAAGCAAATCGGGTAAAAATAAGAGGGTGATTTCAAAGCATTTTGAAAGTGACACACTTCCTGCTGCCAGTTGGTGGCGCTATAACTTTGACTCACAATAGTCACATCCATGTGATCGTCCTCTTACAGCGAACGCACTGCTGAAGTTTCATCCAGATCAGTTAATGTATGCTGAAGTTATGACACACTTCCTGTTTCACGTTTCTCGCCATAGTTTCGTTTCCTCGCCACGGCCAAACCGTTCGAGATATCAAAAATCCCCACACAAACTTTCATCCTCAATGTCTTGACTTCACGCTGACCGAGTTTCGTCGAATTTGGATCAGAGCTCTAGGAGGAGTATTTAAAAGTTCATTGCGTGTGTTTTACAAAAAAACCTCAATAGCCAACTTCCTGTTGGGCTGGGGTAAAAAGTAAGAACGCGAGGTATAGATGAAATTTGTTATTCAGCAATACGTGAACTGAATGAAGAACCTTGTGTA
>JAQIUQ010005444.1:0-30000 GCA_030378365.1 Hybognathus amarus
CATTATAAATATCTCAATATCTCAGCTCTGGAAGGGTCTAGAGCCTCCTTTTTTGCAATCAGGTCTAAGTATCATGGCCCTCTATCAGAATCCAGAGTTTCAAGAAGATCAGAGAAACTCAAAATTTTGACCCACCCCCAAAAAAAATGACAGGGGTACACCTGTTGTTTTTTTCTGGGATTTATGCCATTATAAATATCTCAATATCTCAGCTCTTGAAGGGTCTAGAGCCTCCATTTTTGCACTCAGGTCTAAGTATCATGGCCCTCTATCAGAATCCAGAGTTTCAAGAGGATCAGAGAAACTAAAACTTTTGACCCAAAAAATTAAAAAAACGACAGGGGTACCCCTGTTGTTTTTTTCTGGGATTCATACCATTATAAATATCTTAATATCTCAGCTCTGGAAGGGTCTAGAGCCTCCATTTTTGCACTCAGGTCTAAGTATCATGGTCCTCTATCAGAATCCAGAGTTTCAAGAAGATCAGAGAAACTAAAAATTTCGACCCAAAAAAAAAATGACAGGGGTACCCCTTTCGTTTTTTTGTGGGATTTATGCCATTATAAATATCTCAATATCTCAGCTCTGGAAGGGTCTAGAGCCTCCATTTTTGCACTCAGGTCTAAGTATCATGGCCCTCTATCAGAATCCAGAGTTTCAAGAGGATCAGAGAAACTAAAAATTTTGACCCAAAAAATTAAAAAAATGACAGGGGTACCCCTGTTGTTTTTTTCTGGGATTCATGCCATTATAAATATCTTAATATCTCAGCTCTGGAAGGGTCTAGAGCCTCCATTTTTGCACTCAGGTCTAAGTATCATGGTCCTCTATCAGAATCCAGAGTTTCAAGAAGATCAGAGAAACTCAAAATTTCAACCCCAAAAAAAAATGACAGGGGTACCCCTGTCGTTTTTTCTGGGATTTATGCCATTATAAATATCTCAATATCTCAGCTCTGGAAGGGTCTAGAGCCTCCATTTTTGCACTCAGGTCTAAGTCTCATGGCCCTCTATCAGAATCCAGAGTTTCAAGAAGATCAGAGAAACTCAAAATTTCGAACCCCCCCCAAAAAATGACAGGGGTACCCCTGTCGTTTTTTCTGGGATTTATGCCATTATAAATATCTCAATAGCTCAGCTCTGGAAGGGTCTAGAGCCTCCATTTTTGCACTCAGGTCTAAGTCATCATGGCCCTCTATCAGAACCCAGAGTTTCAAGAAGATCAGAGAAACTCAAAATTTTGACCCAAAAAAAAAAATGACAGGGGTACCCCTGTCGTTTTTTCTAGGATTTATGCCATTATAAATATCTCAATATCTCAGCTCTGGAAGGGTCTAGAGCCTCCATTTTTGCACTCAGGTCTAAGTATCATGGCCCTCTATCAGAATCCAGAGTTTCAAGAAGATCAGAGAAACTTAAAATTTTGACCCCCCCCCACCCACCCAAAAAAATGACAGGGGTACCCCTGTCGTTTTTTTGTGGGATTTATGCCATTATAAATATCTCAATATCTCAGCTCTGGAAGGGTCTAGAGCCTCCATTTTTGCACTCAGGTCTAAGTCTCATGGCCCTCTATCAGAATCCAGAGTTTCAAGAAGATCAGAGAAACTCAAAATTTCTACCCAAAAAAAAAAAAAAAAAAACGACAGTGGTACCCCTTATGTTTTTTTTTGTGCACAAAAAATAAGTTTCTCCAATCTTCTCGAAAACTCTGGATTCTGATAGAGGGCCATGAGACTTAGACCTGAGTGCAAATGGAGGCTCTTGACCCTTCCAGAGCTGAGATATTGAGATCCACGTAGTATTTATGCCATTATAAATATCTCCATATCTCAGCTCTGGAAGGGTCTAGAGCCTCCATTTTTGCACTCAGGTCTAAGTATCATGGCCCTCTATCAGAATCCAGAGTTTCAAGATGTTCAGAGAAACTCAAAATTTTGACCCCCCCCCCCCACCCAAAAAAATGACAGGGGTACCCCTGTCGTTTTTTTGTGGGATTTATGCCATTATAAATATCTCAATATCTCAGCTCTGGAAGGGTCTAGAGCCTCCATTTTTGCACTCAGGTCTAAGTCTCATGGCCCTCTATCAGAATCCAGAGTTTCAAGAAGATCAGAGAAACTCAAAATTTCTACCCAAAAAAAAAAAAAAAAAACGACAGTGGTACCCCTTATGTTTTTTTTGTGCACAAAAATAAGTTTCTCCAATCTTCTCAAAACTCTGGATTCTGATAGAGGGCCATGAGACTTAGAGCTGAGTGCAAAAATGGAGTCTCTAGACCCTTCCAGAGCTGAGATATTGAGATCCCACGTAGTATTTATGCCATTATAAAAATCTCCATATCTCAGCTCTGGAAGGGTCTTGAGACTCCATTTTTGCACTCAGCTCTAAGTCTCATGGCCCTCTATCAGAATCCAGAGTTTCAAGAAGATCAGAGAAACTCAAAATTTCGACCCCCAAAAAAAACGACAGTGGTACCCCTTATGTTTTCTTTTTTGGTGCAAAAAAATCAGTTTCTCCGAACTTCTCAAAACTCTGGATTCTGATAGAGGGCCATGAGATTTAGACCTGAATGCAAAAATGGAGTCTCTAGACCCTTCCAGAGCTGAGATATTGAGATCCCACGTAGTATTTATGCTATTATAAAACTCTCAGCTCTGGAAGGGTCTAGAGCCTCCATTTTTGCACTCAGGTCTAAGTCTCATGGCCCTCTATCAGAATCCAGAGTTTCAAGAAGATCTGAGAAACTCAAAATTTCGACCCCCCCCAAAAAAAAAACTACAGTGGTACCCCTTATGTTTTTTTTTGGTGCAAAAAAATAAGTTTCTCCAATCTTCTCAAAACTCTGGATTCTGATAGAGGGCCATGAGATTTAGACCTGAATGCAAAAATGGAGGCTCTAGACCCTTCCAGAGCTAAGATATTTAGATCCCACGTAGCATTTCACTTCCAGACAAAATAATCTTGAATTTGGTTGCATGTCGTCTTTTACCAACATAACTTGCGAGATGTGTGATATTCCATCATGTAGGCAAAGTCAACAGTGATTACAAGGTGTTTGGTTTCATTTCTTCACTCATTTAATTTCTTTGTTGTCTAATTGATGACTGGTCTAATCTTGGATGATGGTTTAGACGTTGATTAAATTTCCCCTGACAGCCCAAATGTTGCCTTGTTTTAGCCAGACGTCAGGGCTGTGTTTGGATGCTATAAGACGTCATTTAAATGCAAAATTGCTGTAGCTTTAACTTTGCTTAAATTGTGAGTTTTTCGCCTTTCTTCGCCTTTGACTTTTGGCTTACATATATGGGGACATTTAATTTTATATTTAACAATATTATCACAACAATATTTTCCTGTTATCTCTGTAAAGCTGCTTTGAAACCATCTGTATTGTAAAAAGCACTTGGTGATTTGACTTTTTCATCTCAGAATTGCGTGATTTAAAGTCGCAATTACAAGTTATAAACCCAGAACTGTGAGATATAAACTTAACTGGAACAATTCCTTCCCATTCTTAAAACCAACGGTGGAGCTTATCTTTTCATTTAGCACTGGCCTTCGTCAATAAAATGTGTGCCAGCACTGTGAGATGTTGTTGTGTGGTAAAAGGTATCAAACCAATTGCATAGGCTTTAAAAAAGTACCCAGTTTGGTAAGTGCGGGTTGATGGCTTCATCCTCCTCTTCCTCCTAGTGATTTCTCTTTAAATAGAAAAGACAAGGCCTGGAGCCTTTCGCAAGCTTATTATGGTAATAATTCAGGAGACTGATTTTATCTCAGCCTGTACAATCACAGTGAGAGGCAATGGCTAAATAAACAGCCAAAGTCCTTGTGTCCCCAAGGGCTGTTCAGTGTAATTAAAATCAATAGGTTCTTCCTCCCAGGGCCTCTTTAACCCACCCCGCTAAGCCAAGGTGCTTTCATTGTTAAGCAGTCCTCATTCAGTTCCTCCACCATGACATATAGAGCGTTCTCACGTTCACGCTTCCATTACCTTAAATTGATGTATTAAGACGGAAAAAATGAGAAAATTGTTGCGGATTTGCGGTTGGCATCATTAGGGATAAGTGAGACGGCTTTATCAACAATCAGTGTCCAGTTATCCGGTGAGGATGAGGAGGGTTAGTCGACCTTGACTGTTATTCACTGCTCGCTCAAGGATTTAAACATTTTTATTTTGGTGTTACCTCCAATATGTTGTGTTGGTACGACAAATTATGGAAGCTTGTTTCTACCACAGAATAAAAATAAAAAAGGTAATTGTGACTTTTTAGACTTTTTTTCTCAGAGTTGTGTAATATAAATTCGCAATTACAGTCAGAATTTTGCTTGATATTAAGTCGCAATTGTGTGTTATAAAATCAGAATTGCAAGATAAAAACTCGCAATTGAATTTCAACGAAATTTCAACGAACAGTGTTAATTGTTGAATATTGAATCTTGAAATTGAATCTTTCTTCAAATTGAGTCTCCTAATCAGGGCTTATTAGTCTTCTAATGCAGAATTATTTATCTGTCTGTTAGTTAAACATTAAACCTATCGGGATTAAAAGTTTTCAATTAATCAATCAAATAGAAAATAGAGAAATAAACTTCCAATTGTGAGATAAAAAGTCACAATTATCTTCTAAAATGTTTTAATTGTTTTATAAAACAAGCTTCCATGACAAATATCTTAAAAGTTGCCAGTCACCGCCAGCTTTTTTGATCATTTTCACAAAAAATTCATGAACAAAAAGCAAAGAAAATGTAATTAGTTGCTGTACTTCAGTATCTTTTTGGTCACTTTGTAGTTTTACTGCGTTTCAAATCTCCAGTAACTCTCCTTTACTGTTGTGTGATTAAGGCCACGTTTACACAAAGCCGGGTATTTAGCAAAACGAATATTTTCCTCCTCTCCGTTTTCAAAAATAACATCGTTCACACACCCGCATAAATACGCCGTCGAGCGCCATCATAACTATGCCAAACCTATTGGCGGCAGTGTAGGGGTTAAGGACAAAGCCATGCAAGCCAATCAGAATCCTCAGAATCAACAAGAGAGAACCTACGCCGTTTCTCCCAGTTCACACGGCAACAAATATCCGGCGTTTTCAGTTTTTAGAAATAATCGTTTTCAGTGATAAAAACGGCGTTTTCATGTAAATGAGATATATCTGCGTTTTCCCATCGTGTAAACGGGGCCTCAGGTATTTGATGGGAGATCAAGCAGCACATCCAGCGCAAGACAAGCACACTTTGACTATTTATTATTATTATTATTATCCACTATATTGAAGAGGTGTTATTGGTTTATAGCCTTTTTGAGGACTTGCGCTTAACTGAGAGTTTGTAGACGTTTAAGAGGCGGTTGTGTCGACCTTTATATCTTTTATTTTGATTTTAGAAATAAAACAAGATTCCTTATCTTACAAATCAATTTTTCCTTATTTTCACTAGCACGTCTCTTCGGTGTGGAGGACGAGTGCATCTTTGAGCCTACATTCAGTTTGAGTATAATAGATACTAAGAGTTTTACACAGGTCGTAGTGGAGTCTGTACTTTTACTCAATTATGATTTTCAGGAACTCTTTACACCTGCACTGTTAAAATGAATATGCTTTATCTAAAAAATTGTGGCAACAGATTACAAGCAATATTATTAATTAATTTTAACAAATTAGAATTGAGTAATAATTAATCAAATTAATTCCTTAAAATTTAACCATTTAAAATGAGTAAAACTTACAATAACAACCAAAAAAACATAAACTGAAGTCACCATTATGGTGATCGGTGTTTGTTTTAAAATTATGGTTTTCTCCTTCAGTGATTCTGCTCGTTAACATCAGGTGTCTTCAATGTTGGCAATATAAAATAAAGAGTTCTTAATTAATCTTTGACGTCTGTCTGTTAGTGAGATTTTAACTTCACTCATTTTAAATGGTTAACTTTTAAGGAATAATTAGATTAATTATTATTCAATTCAAATTTGATAAATTTAATGAATAATATTGCTTGTAATCTGTTGCCACAATTCTATTGATTAAATAATGCATATTCATTTTTACGAAGTGCCGTACATCTACCTTGGCTTGTTTGCGCGTAAATGCAGATATCGGATAAGGGTCACCAATTGTTCAAGTGTCTAATATGATTCAAATTGTTTTAAACTTTCAGAAAAGCTTGTTTTTTTAGTTTCGTAATGCCATTTCACATAGTCTCCTAAATTATGATCTTTTTAATGCATTTGAAAGCCAAACCCCCCCCCAGCTTTTATCCGTACAGTTGCACTTTTCATCAGATGTCTTTAGACCATCATTTGCCATCGGTTAGCAGAACCGCTCTCAGCGAAACGATTCCCCGCTTGACAAATGAGACATCAAGGCTTGTATGAAGCTGTTCCTGCTCTGCACATCTGTCCGCTGATCCAGATGTTGCACAGATGACAACACGCCATCCAGATCCTCTAATAGCCCTGTGCCTGACAGAGTCAGTCGTGATGAATCGCACAGCTCTTCCCTGGATCCTCACACTTAATTTTCTGAAGATTGCTTGCCCATTCAAGAGGAGAGGGACCTGATTCGCACTCCTGTCCAGGAGCCCGGGGCCCTGATGAGATGTCACTATTGTTCAGCCGAGCCTTTGGCATGGAGGCTTAACTACAAGTGGCTGCTTTTAAGACATTGGCCCGAATTACTTGACTGGCGAAGCTAAATAGCAATTAGACAGCTCGCCCACCAAACGGAAATTAGAAATTTGCCAGTGGGCTTTAGATGGGAGTGAGTTTTCCTGCTCACGCAAACACTTTCAGACCACCTATATTTGACACCAGACGTCTTCATCTTCGCTCTCGACCTCGGAAGAGTCTCTCCTGCGGACGTTCACGGTGTGTTTTCTGGCTGTACTGGATCGTTCCCATCAACTTGCCGGCATATCTGATATCTTTTGTCACAACGCATATCATAGTTTGTCAATCAAACATCAGGTTATGATGATCTCTCGTCTGTTCGCACCTTCCTTATTACAGCAATCATGGTTCTCAGAGCACATGAGATTGGCATTGGGTGCTGGATAAACAGATGCAGTTTAGTGAGTCTCATCGCCCGTCCTGTCACACACAATGAACTGGCGTCGGCTGAGATGAGACACGGCCAGGTTTAACTGCAGCCGAATCCTTTCTCAACACATGGACGCTCAACTTTTTATGCAGATTGCTGGCTTTCTCTTTGTTATTCAAATAGTACTGTTTATCACGTGTTTCGAACGTTCAGAGAACGTTCCAAAAATATTTAAAAATGATAAAAATTTAATGTTTTGTGCTGGACAACGATAAATCGCATCCAAAATAAAAGTTCGTGTTTACATAATATATGTGTGTGTGTACTGTGTATAATTATTTTGTATATATAAATACACACACACACACATGCATGAATATATAGTATTTAAGAAAAATGTCTTATTTATGTATAAAATATTTAAATTTATAATATATATCATGTAAATTATGTATAAATATATATATACTGTATATATATATATATATATACATATATATATATATATATATATATATATATATATATATATATATATATATATATATACTTAAATATATACATGCATATGTGTGTATTTATATATACAAAATAATTATGCATAGTTACACACACAAATAATATTTTTTCATAGCAAAAAAAAATATAAAAATTTTTGTTAGCTGGGTAAATACATTAATTTACAGCAGCAAAACACATTTTTATGGGATAAATCAGGTGCAAATAGCAAACAACTGAATGTTAGCACTTTTCATAGAGTAGAAATGTCATGTGTCGCTCGAAGGTGTTCAGCAAATGATTGTGATGTTATATATTTGTCCACCAACTTTTTTACACAGATTGTTGGCTTCAATTCAAATATTAGTTTAATATATATATATATATATATATATATATATATGTGTGTGTGTGTGTGTGTGTGTGTGTGTGTGTGTGTATACTGTATGAATTTTTTTTATATATTAATATATATAAATATTTCTGAAATAATTGACCACAGAGGTTTGTCTGAGTTGCAATGAAATGGGAGTAGCGATAGATGTTTTCTATGGCTAGACAGACTGTTTTCTAGACAGACAGACAGACAGATAGATAGACAAACAAAAGACAGACAGATAGTTAGACACAGACAAACAGACAAAAACAGACAGACAAAAAAATACAGACAGACATACAAACAAACAAAAAGACAGACAGACAGACAAACAAAAGACAGACAGATAGATGTATATACAGACAGACAAACAAACAAAAAGACAGACAGACAGACAGACAGACAGACAGATAGATAGATAGACAAACCAAAAGACAGAGAGACAAACAAAAGACAGACAGACAGACAGACAGACAGACAGACAGACAGACAGATAGACAAACCAAAAGACAGAGAGACAAACAAAAGACAGACAGACAGACAAAAAAGACGGACAGACAAACAAACAAAAAGACACACAGATAGACACAGACAGATAGATAGACAGACAGACAGACAGACAGACAGACAGACAGACCGACAGACAGACAGACAGACAGACAGACAGACAGACAGACAAACCAAAAGACAGAGAGACAAACAAAAGACAGACAGACAGACAGACAGACAGACAGACAGACAAACAAACAAAAAGACACAGACAGACAGACAGACAGACAGACAGACAGACAGACAGACAGACAAACAAACAAAAAGACACAGACAGACAGACAGACAGACAGACAGACAGACAGACAGATAGATAGATAGACCAAAAGACAGAAAGACAGAGAGACAAACAAAAGACAGACAGATAGATAGACAGACAGACAAAAACTGACAGACAAACAAAAGACAGACTGATAGATGTATATACAGACAGACAGACAGACAGACAGACAGATAGATAGACAGACAGACAGACAGACAGATATATACACAGACAGACAAACAAACAAAAAGACAGATAGACAGACAGACAGACAGACAGACAGACAGACAGACAGATAGACACAGACAGACAGACAGACAGACAGATAGATAGATATATACACAGACAGACAAACAAACAAACAAACAAAAAGACAGACAGACAGAACAGACAGACAGACAGACAGACAGACAGACAGACAGACAGACAGACAGACAGACAGACAGACAGACAGATAGATAGATAGATAGATAGATAGATAGATAGATAGATGTCTTGTTTACACTCGTTCAGTGCTATAGCACGATCAGACTCTCCGTCTCTCTGATGGCACAGCAGAAACACATTTGGAGAATGAATCAGACGGACAGAATGAAATCCTGCGGTGAAAGACTAACAGATCTGTTCCTGAGAGCTCTAATCCACTCACACTCACTTATCTTCTCTGACAATGAGGCTTTCTCTCAGACTACACAACTTTCCCGTTGTACTTTGTCTTCCTGAAGCAAATTTGTCTTGTCTAAGTGTCTTATACCTCCAAGACAAACAGTTTACCTCTGGCAGATCCAGATTTTGTCAAAGCTTGAATGTTGACTGTCAGCTAATCTCCCGGTGCTGTTGGAGAGAGCAGATCTTCCCGCCGCAGATTTCTGCATGTCTGTCCATAAACGCTGGAGACTACTGTGAAAGCGATGACTACAACTGATAACATCACAATCATTTGCTGAACACCCTCGAGCGACACATGACATTTCTACTCTATGAAAAGTGCTAACATTCAATTGTTTGCTATTTGTACCTGATTTATCCCATTGAAATGTGTTTTGCTGCTGTAAATTAATGTATTTACCCAGCTAACAAAACTGTTTTGCTATAAAAACGCCTCGGTTATGACTATAACCTTGAAGAGAGAACGAGATGCTGCGTCTGATTGACCCTAAGGGAACGCTTTGTGTGATGGTGTCTTGAAGCACTGTCAAATCAGTCCAATTGTGTCGTGTAACGTCAGAGGCGGGTGACGTCTATAAAGCCTGACCAGAGCCCGTCTACGGAGAGTCCTGACACTCTCCCTGTTAAGTCCTATTGTACCGAACTGTGGTTGTAGTTCCACCAGAGCTCCACTGGGGGCGATCGCCAAGTGCAAAATGAGTGCAAATGAGTGCTAAGGAGCTAGATGGCTAAATTTGTCTCTTTCACCTGATTGCCGTTGAGAAATCTCAGATTTTGATTGTTTGATGGGTTATAGGTCGAAAGTTGAATGAACGAGTGCTTATGTCCTTTGGTTTCTTCCAGTTTGAGTTGTTGATGCCCATAACACGCTAGCATTCTGCTAATGGACGCTGATTGGTCAGTGAAGGACTGATTACGAACAGAAACACCGCTTGATGTCGTCGTGGCATCCGGACCAGAATGTTAAGAACTTTAGTTTTACAAAAACTCTTCAAGCGCGTGTGTTTAGATCAAATAAAATATACACAAACCTGTATTTTACCGAAGACATGCAGCGACTTGACGGACCTGCACTGCTCTCTCCTGAAGAGGTCGCAAAAAGCCTGTGATAAATAACTCAACCCCTGGGTTGTTAAATCTGACCCAGGATCAGGGTAACACAAAAACTACCCAAACACTGAAAAAAATACCCCAAGATTTTTCAGAATGCAGTGTTACAATGAACATAAAGCAGAACAGCTTTAGGAAGTGAAAATAAAACACCTCAACCAGAACATGACAACTCTAGCATTTTTTACTGACCCAACACAGAATAAATAAATAAAACTACATTATAAAATTAAAATGATTCATAAAATGACAATCCATTACATTTATGATTAATTTTTTAATGTATTTTATTTTTAGGGCCCGAGCACTAGCTGTGCGAGGCCCTATTGAAACTGTTAGGGTTATTTTTTATTTTTTTGTATTTATTTTTTTATTTTTTCTGCAAAGTAAGCGCCATTTTCACGGCCGCAACATGCTCAAAAACTCACCAAATTTGGCACGCATGTCAGGACTGGTGAAAAATTTCGTATTTTGTGGGTTTCGTGGATGGGCGGGGCAAAATGGCTCGCTAGCGCCACCTAGAAAATTGCAAAAAATTAGCCCCTCGTCCACGTTCAACCTACATGCACGAAATTTGGTGGGGACGTGTATCATATCAAGACGCACAAAAAAACCTCAAGAAACCATACCCTAAACTCGACAGGAAGTCCGCCATTTTGAGTTTGGCGGCCATTTTGGGACGATTTACACACTCCGTACTTTAACAAACTCCTCCTAGGGATTTAAGTCGGATCGACTTCAAATTTCTGCTGTGCCTTCTAAAGGCATTGACGATGTAAAGTTGTGCTATCTGCGTGTTTTCGTCAATGGGCGTGTCCGTGGCGTCGATGATTCGCCATGAAACAGGAAGTTGTAGTAACTTGGCTGTAAATGCCCAGATCTGCACCAAATTTTACACATTGGACAAGAGTCCCACCCTAAACAAATCCACATGCCGACATTCACCCAAAGTCATAGCGCCACCTAGTGGCAACAGGAAATGACCTTTAACGAAGCAGCCTCCGCCGCATGTTTGACCAACATGTACGAAATTTCTGTGGTATATCTAACATGTCCAGGCGCACAGAAAAGTCTCTTGGAGTGATGTCCTAAACTTAACAGGAAGTCGGCCATTTCTAATTTTACCGCCATTTTTGGATGATTTACTCATTACGTACTTTAACGAACTCCTCCTAGGGATTTAGTCGGATCGACTTCACATTTCTGCTGTGCCTTCTAAAGGCATTGGCGATGTAAAGTTGTGCTATCTGCGCGTTTTCGTCAATGGGCGTGTCCGTGGCGTCGATGATTCGCCATGGAACAGGAAGTTGTAGTAACTTGGCTGTAAATGCCCAGATCTGCACCAAATTTTACACATTTGACAAGAGTCCCGCCCTGAACAAATCTACATGCCAACATTCACCAACAGTCATAGCGCCACCTGCTGGCAACAGGAAGTGACTTTTAACGAAGCAGCGTAGCAAATTCACAGCCGCACCGGCTGAGCTCCAGAATATGCAACGCGGCTGCCTCACACCACGACGCGCTACAGGTGCGAGGGCCCGCCCATCGCTGCTTGCAGCTTTAATCTTCAATTACACTTCATTCTAAGGTCAGTGTTCTTGTTACAGTGAAGTTATACATTTAAAGTCCCCCTGTTGTCAATTACTGCATCCCTTAAAACTCATCTTGTGACATATTTAGACTTTTTTTCCTTCTTCACGCCTTAGAATATCTAATGTAACTCGACACCCTTGCCTCATTTAGTATGCGCGGTTCTATGAATATGCAAATGAGCCCCGCCTCCACTCACTCCCTCACTCAGCTCACCACTGGTTGACGATCACACGTTGATCTGATTGGTTACAAGGTGGTTTGTGACGTCAGAAACACCAGCGAAATCAAAGCGTGTTTTTGAGACTGTCTTTGGTTCACTGCAGTTTTAAGGAGGAAATACTCAGCAATGCTGTCCACTTATCAACTTACACATGTGTGTGTTAAAGCGGATTAAACACACCACATACACACATAAACAACATTAAACGCTGGATCCAACACTGGGGACTTTAAGTAATGTACTCGGGCGTATGGTTAGATGCATGTACTAATTATACATACTTTACTGGTATTACCAATAAGCACATATAACATGAAACAAACACTACAGTGTTCACTTCTCTTCTTTTGTGACACATGTCATCAGAATAACTGCATGAAGATTCATTGACACTGGCTGAACTCTAACCTGTGATTTCATGTGGTCGCCGGGTTTGAATCCCATGATCCCGGAGCGATGCCCACTTTACGCCGTCTCCACGCTGAAGCCGAGAGGTCCCGGTCCCGGTGTGAGCTGAATGCCAGCGCTGGGCATCTGGGAATAAAGCGTCCCGGACACAAGCACACGGGGAACACAGCCAAGCCCGTCACTTACTCGCTTTGACAAACTGCAGCCATTATGCAAGCGTGACAGTATTTCTCTGAGGGCAATTTCTAAAATGATTTCAACAATGTAACGAGTGAAATGTCAGCACTTGCTAATTATGTTTATGCTAATTGTTAATTAGGCTCTCAATGAGCATTGTCTTAATTAACAATGGCTGTGAAAATATGTGCAGGGCAGTGAAACATAAATGAGTCCAGTAATTGCCGGTGATTAACACAGATATATCCGGATTTTACTGCTTCTGTTTCAATGAATTTTTATTTTTGGTAATAATTTTACTTAATAGCAACGGTTGATAGAACGGACGAACTTCATGCAATCATCTTGATTTACTTAATGCAGTCTTTTTAGCTTTCTGTGTGCAAACATCTTTAAACCTTTTTTAAGCAAATAATATTTTCCTTTCTCAAATGCTTAAAGGGTCACACGAATAACCATTAATATTCCTCAGAGTCAAATGACTTTATTTTGCTGATAGAGGTGCAGATTTGACACATTACTTTAAACTCTATTGTGGATAACAGTTTAGTTCAGTATGTTCAGCGGATCAGAGACACACTTCATATGACGCTGCTGTATATGATGCATTATTCATTATATCTCATCATGAACAATTATATCTCCAGTTATAACACTTTCACACACTATAATGCCTTAGAACACTATAATAGCACATGAAACAAGCACTGTCTCTAACGATTATTTTGGTAATTGAGTAATCGGTCAATATTTTGACGATTAATCGAGTAATACGGTCTATTTTATTATCACACAAATTATCTAAGTGTACAATAGCCTTTAAAATTTTTGAGTAGATATGAGTTGATATGATTGGCTGATTAGATATGACCTGCTGCCATGTGATTGGCTAATTAGATATGACCTACTGCCATGTGATTGGCTGATTAGATTTGACCTGCTACCATGTGATTGGCTGAGCAGATATGAGCTGTTGCCATGTGATTGGCTGAGTTGATATGAGCTGTTGCAAAGTGATTGGCTGAGTAAATATGAGCAGCTGCCATCTGATTGGCTGAGTAGATATTTCCATTAACAAGTAGTTGAACAGCAACATAGTATGGCCCAGATCCGGCCCACATCTGGATTGTGTGGAACCCATGTGTACCAGATGTGGGCCGGATCTGGGCCGACACTATGTTGCTGTCTGCTCAATAAAGTGGCCAGTGAATGTATGCATTATATACTCCACTTATTGATCAATTAAAGTGTTATACATCTATAGACTATGATCTGACTTTTCATTGACTAAAACATCCAGTTTTTCATCAGCACTACAGTACTTGACGATACACCAATTATTAATGGAATAATTTCATATTGTTTGCTTTCATGACCCCCATCCCCAATTATCAGCAATGTTCAATCCACTCATCCAAACGAACCATCGTTAAAAGGCTCTAATGACTGACTAAGAGCTCACGAACAAGTGAATATTGTACAACTGTGAACATCGTGTGTTAATTATCCACACTGAAGCCGTGGATAGAGCTATTCAGAGGCTTGATTGAATTTGACGTGAACCGGGGAAGCGTTGGGGAATGGAGATTACAGCAGTGCAATGCTAATGACCATTTGAAAATATTAATTTCCATACTCTGGTTTTAACAGGCCGTCCGCGGTGTGTGTTCGAATCCTGTGGTCTAGTTCTGTGTTCTTATGCACGCATTTTACTCTCCAGTCTCTTCGTTAGGCCGCAAGTTACACATCTGTTTCAGTCGTTTTAAAGTAAAGCCCACTCTGCACACCTAATGTCATTTTGCTGACGCAGTAAAGCCATGCTTTACAGGTTGTAACTGTAGCCAAATAAAAGGGATTAATGGTAGTTTCCACTGGCAGGGACAATAAAAGAGGAAACCAATTATTTGAAACCAGCAAAGCTGTGAAGACAACTTATTTTTGTTGGCTGTTTTCTTTTTCTAGACTTTATCTACTGGTGAAAACACATCTCTTTGGCTCTGTCTTTATGTCTTTGATTACTCACATATATCTCTAGGAGATAATGATAATCTGCCTCTATAAAGAGACATGGTGTTAGTGTGTCACCTCTCTACTCGTGGCCTGAACATTTCACCGTTAGTGGTGTGATTGTGAAATATGAAAATCTGACAAGAATTTCACTCAAGTACAATATACAAACTGTGCATATAGAGTATGCTGACATTAAAAATTATATATATGTATATAATTCAACTGTCTTTATAAACATTAAAACAAAAACAATAAATAAAATTAAACAGGAGGAAAAAACTAACAAAAAACTAAATAAGAAAAAAAACAATAAATATTAGGTGGAGATCCTCCCTAAATAATATATGTGAGTTTTTTCAAAGACTAACAATCATTTCTGAAACCATTGTTTAAATTTAAAGCTTTCTGTGTTTTTCCAATGACAAGTTTAGCTTGTAATAGTTAAAGTGCAAGTTACAGGGAAAATATTTAATATTCAAGGTTTAGGACATGATAGATAAATGATAAGATAAAAAGTTTAAAACTTTTTCCCAAAACGGTGGAACTTGCGGACACTTTCATAAGCAATGATATAAGGTTCTATATATAGGTTATATTATACATTGATGGGGAATGTTGGGGTTACATGTATGTAATTCTGGAGTTATGTATTATGTATACTCTCATAATTCACTTGAACTGCAGAAGTTTAAAGCAGCATTATGTTACTTTTAAAATTGTGCTCTCAGGGTCCACCTACAGTTGGGAAACAGTATTGTCTTCTACTACTGTCGTAAAATCTGTCATGGCTACACCAGGGAATACACGCGTGCATTTGTTGACAAGCGAGCGATACTCCGAACTCTGCAGAAAAATACTGCGGAACTCTGCATCTTTATAGTAACGTTAACCTATTGGCAGTGTTGGGGAGTAGTTAACTACAAGTAGCGACGCTACTAACTTAACTACATTTTTCAGTAGCTTGGCAGTAGCTCAGTTGCTTTTTAAACAGTGTAGCTTTTCCAGTAGCTAACTACTTTTTGCAGCAAGTAGCGGTGTAGCATGAGCAAAAGCTACATTGTCGAGCCTGCGCGAATCAGCGCGATGCAAGGATATTCTTCTTCTTGTTAGATTACAAACTCATTTTTTGCCATTACCGCCACCTGTTGTTTAATCACGCATCTTGCGGCTAACGGTTCACTGACGTACAGAAGTCGGTTGACACACCCATATTATGATTATATAGCAAGACGTGACGGCAGATTTGGAGGATGGAGAAACAACTAACGTTTTTTTATTTTTATTATTATTTTTTTTTCAAGTTAACAAAACATTATAATTTATACAAAATAAGAGATCAGTGAATTATGTACACATACAAAAGAGAGAAAGACGTAGGTACATGGAGCACATACAAGGTAGACAGAACAAAAATAAGCAAAAAATGAAAAACAAGTAACAAAGACATGACAAAAAAATAAGAGCTAAATATACTGTAAATATATCGATCTAGTGATGTACTGTATGCAGGTACTTTGGTAAGTTTAAGCAATGGGATATTTTAATTTAGAGATTTAGGCAATATTGAGATATTCTTGGTATTGTGATAGAATTGTAGTAGAAATAGAGGCAGCATTCATATTAATAATAACTATAACAAAGATAAGAATAGTAGCGATAGCAGCGGTAACAGTGGCAACAAACAGCGTTCATGATAATGAGAAACAACTAACGTTAATTACCCATGGCCTT
This sequence comes from Hybognathus amarus, assembly GCA_030378365.1. Lineage (NCBI taxonomy): Eukaryota > Metazoa > Chordata > Actinopteri > Cypriniformes > Leuciscidae > Hybognathus > Hybognathus amarus. The sequence continues at coordinate 16,649 of JAQIUQ010005444.1, forward strand.
ATTTGTCCAAGTTCAATCAGTATTTTTGAGAAAATTTTCCACATGCAATTTACGTTGGATGTATATTTCGTTCTTGCAATGTTGTAGGATATTTGTTGCACTTTTGATAAACAGTCAGAGATATTTTAGTGTTGTGTGTAATAAAACAATACTCTTTGAAATCGTAAGTGCATTGCCTTGTTTTAAACACTAAATATTTTACTTAAAACATTCCTCAGACTCTTATTCAGTTATTTATAATATACATTCTTCAAAAAAAGCAAAAGTAGTTTCAATGTAGCTAGCTACTTTTTGATTGTAACTTGTAGTGTAGCTAACTACTTTTCTAAACGGGTAGCTTGACTGTAGTTAAACTACTTTAACTTACGAGTAGTTTGTAGCTTGTCAAACTACAGTTTCTGAGTAGCTTCCCCAACACTGCCTATTGGTAACTGTTTTACATAATGGATATGCTAATTCAATTCAATGATTTTTGGTAGATAATAGCCACGTCAATATTATTTTCACCAGAAAATTAAGTAATAAACATGACTATCAGCCTGCAGACATAGGATAGTTATCCTGACCGATTATTTCGTCCGTCTAATCATGTATTATTTACTTGCAAGAATGTCGCCCCTACCAAACTCATTATCAGTATACTTTCACGTCTTCGAGCTGCCCTCCCCGGCTCGGTGTTAAGTGCCCTCAAAAGAAAGCAATGCAGTCTACATTGGATGCGGTGAGGGACGAAGCTACGCAACACATTACCAGCTGTTTCTGACGCACTTCACACTTGCTAGGCGAGGGAAGATTGATGCACCAGACCGGAGTCGGGGGACTTTGTGGAGTAGTATTATAAATTAATGTTTTTAAAATAATATTAGTATAAAAAAAATCACTCATTCGCTCATTTTGGCGTACCCTATGGATGAGCTAACGCTGGACCAATATTGATCCTCGTCCAGCCTTTAATTTAGCCACTCTCCCTTTTTCTCTTTCTACTGTCCTTCGACAAAACCTTTGGCTTTTTGGTTTTACTTGCTGCTTCAGTCATGACAACATACAGAGGGAAAGAAGAAACGCTCGTTGGGGCTCTCGCGTCGGGATTTGAGGAAGTGGGGGAAGTGACGTATGCCATAAAGCGGACGAATTTTGTAGTTCTTTTTGTGCTCGGGTTCCTACCCGCACCCCAAAGTTACAGAGTGCCAGTAAAAGCGATACACATTCTAACCTATTGTAAGTCGATGTACCATCTCAAGGGTTTTGTAAAAATATTATAAAGGTTGAAAAAGTTACATAGTGCTGCTTTAAACCTGGTATTCATTGGATTTGTGCTTTGAAACAGAAACTCTGTTATATTCTCACTTATAGCTTATTATCCGTCATTTAATAGTTACACTGTAACACAGACACCTTAAAATAAACTATAACCAAATATTGCACTGCAAACACAGCTTTAAGTTGTCAATGTTGGCAAATGGCCATGGTATATATGAAGACTGAACCATCAGAATATTACATTAACAGGTTTAATGGATCATCTGGACTCGTTGAACGTTGTTGCGAGGCAATGCCCACATGAATACAGACTGATTGATCAAGTGATGGAGTGAATGCGTTCTCTCTTCAGTATAAGTGTGTACGTATGGTGGATTTACAGGCGGCGTCCTGTGTGTTCATTTAGCTTATAGGACTCCTGGTTTCAATGCATTTAAACAGCTTCTGTCTGCTGTGATGCACAACTCTGAGCTCCAGATACCAGATACCCGAGCGGACCTGCATAAATCCCCCAAACACACTGAGAATAAGAGGAATCAGACTGTCATCAATATGTCCTCTTGCCTCCGTGGCCGGGGAATGTTTATCTGCGAGCCGAAGGGCCGTATTGCATATTGACTGCGGCCCCGTAACCTCGGCGTGACACGAGAGCGGAGCCTCTCACCTGAACACATCGTGCCTGCGCACGTTTGTCTCCTGGATGAACATCACCGCCAAATTCTTATTACCAGAATGAATCTGCCAGGAGAATGTGTTTTTGTGATTACCATAATCTCACTGATGATTCTGATAACAAATACTGTGATAATGATTTTTTTTCACTTGCATTCCCAGAGCAACAATCATCCAAGGTATTCTGATTAATTATTTTGTCATTTTGCCTCCACGTTTCCCCGATTACGCGCAAGCTTCTTCTCCATATGGTAATCTTTGGGTATGACGCAATCGTTAGCATACTTTCACTAAAACTGCTTCTAAGGGGCCATAACATAAGCTACAAGGTAATGGAGCAATTTATACATTGTCGTGTTTCTTTAGAAATAAATAAAGGACAAATGGGGTCTTCAAACGCCTCAGATGTAAAGTTATTCGCCGTCAAAGTGACGCCAAAATGAATGGGAGTCAATAGGAATGCTAACGCAGGTGAAGTTCTGCTACAAGATGGCAGCTCCCGCGAGACTTCAACTTCCGGTCGATGTATTAACATTTCCGTTGTGGTCTGTGTTATTTGCAGCGCGTTTCTGTATTTGGGTGGTGTTGTGAGTATTTGGAGCTCACATGTGTAGTGTAAATTTGCATGCATTTTTTTTTATTTGCATGCGTTTTCTTCAGTTGCAGCGCGCTGAGCTTTCTCTGCCACCGCAGCTTTATTTTGAAGCTCCCCAACAGTCATTCTACTGCCTATAAGTACCTTGGCAATACACGTCAACAACGAGACACTGCATCGATATGACAATTTTGGAGAACGCCCCAGCGTAGCGCGTCTGAAACATGAATGAAACTATAGACCAATTTTCAGTTCGTAAGCTTAACCCTGTCCGGCGGAGTAATGCGTTCTATAGCCTATTCATCTTTGCCAACAGGGAGTTTACTTGTTCTAATACCCGACCCTGCTGTGGGTTGACTGCAGTCCAAACCCTCCTGTTGAAATTCGGTGGTCGGACATTGAACTGCAGCCTGTACCCCTTCCCAAGGAGAAATGTTCGGCAGGTTTTGCCTTGCTTTGAAATATTGTGCTAAGAGAACCAGCCTCTCGAGGTATGATTTCGGGTATTATTCGACATTCGTTCTCGATCCCCTGAAGCGGTTCTCCGGCCGGGTTTGGTTGAAAGCGATTCTCTGTGCAGACGTGAGCGCTGCCAGGCCGCAAGCATGTGGGGCAGACAGTGTAGCGTGCGTTCGCTGGAAACCGATGTGTCCTGAAGCGCACTTGATGGTAGAAAACAGACATTGGTTTCCTGAGGGCTCTCCAGAGGGAAGGCTCTTTCGGTTTAGTTCTCTGAACCCTGAAGCAGAATAATCGAGGGAAATAATTGAGAACAATTTCCGAATGGGCGGACATGAACATTTCCTGGCCACAAGCTTTTGGGGTGGACACTGCAGTGTGCGTTCGCTGAAAACCGATGTGTCCTGAAGCACACTTTATAGCACAAACATCGAATTCCTGAGGGCTCCATGGAGGAGCCACAACTTCAGATGTCTGCGCGTAGCGACAGGACCTTACCCAAAGCCGTCTTCAAGAAAATAAAAGTCCTCAGATCTATTTTCTCTTCTCACATTTGACACTGAAGCTTCAAACCGTGTATCGAGTACACAACACAATTTCTCATGGAGCTCTGTGCCGAGCGCATATTGTTTTCAGCGAAACACGTGATCAACGAAAAACAAAGCCTTTCTTTCCTGTCACATGAATCCTTCACTTTGCGTGCCTGAATGTTTGAACCCAGACCACTACACTACAGGTTTTTGGAAGTTTAAGTCCATTTACTAAGCCTATAGACACTTTCAGCAGTGACAACAAACAAACGGTGCTGCGCATGTGCATTAAAATGGCCCAAACTTAACTTCCAGCAAACTTGCGCAGACAATCCATAACAAGTAAATAACCTTAGTAACTGGTATTTCTTGCCAGTCAAAGAAAATAAATGTTACCTGGCCAAACTGAAATGTGACACTACCAGACCCGTTGAACAAAAATTGGAGACAAGATGTTTTTCTACCGACGTGTCTGATTTACCGCAGTGTTAAAAAGCTGTGGCGAGCGCGGCGACGGGGTTTTATAATGTGAACATAGCTGTCCTTATTAGCTAGGCTTCTTACATGCTTGCTAACCTTTTGTTTAAGGTGGGTCTCCACATTGACAGCATGTTGGATGGATCTGTGCAGCGTTGTTTATGATACTAATCATTCAATACACAGACTGGTCCGCTGTCGATGTGTTTGCGAGAGAGAGGGAGGGAGTGTGCGAATAAGCGCTGCACGCAACCCTGCAGTCAAATACAACTTTTCCCATCTTAAATTGTAAAAAACACGGAAATCAATATAATAATAATAATAATAATTCATTACATTTATATAGCGCTTTTCTGGACACTCGAAAGCGCTTCACATAAAGGGGGGATCTCCTCAACCACCACCAATGTGCAGCATCCACCTGGATGATGCGACGGCAGCCATATTGCGCCAGAACGCCCACCACACACCAGCTTACTGGTGGAGGAGACAGTGATGAAGCTAATCAGTATGTGGGGATGATTCAGGAGGCCATGATGGACAGAGGCCACTGGGCAAATTTGGCCAGGATGCCGGGTTTACACCCCTACTCTTTCGAAGGACATCCTGGGATTTTTAATGACCACAGAGAGTCAGGGCCTCGGTTTAACGTCTCATCCGAAGGACGGTGCTCTTTTGACAGTATAGTGTCCCCATCAATTTACTGGGGCGTTAGGACCCACACAGACCACAGGGTGAGCGCCCCCTGCTGGCCTCACTAACACCTCTTCCAGCAGCAACCTGGTTTTCTCAGAAGGTCTCCCATCCAGGTACTGAACCAGGCTCAGCCCTGCTTAGCTTCAGTGGGCAAACAGTCTTGGGCTACAGGGTGATATGTGGCGCTGATAATGTGGTGGGCTGCCACTAATAAATGTATGGGAAACACTGTACCGGATACTCGGATATACCTAGCTATTTTAATACCGCCGTCTCCCTCTTTGTTAGGAAAACGTAACATTTTTATTTTAAAAAATTGCGTTTGCTCCCAAGGTCAGGTTGCATCCTCACAGCTCAACAACCTGTTCATCACCTTAACTTTCACTGCATTTGCAGTCAATGCCATATTATCCAGTATAAACAAACAGAACGGAAGTTAACTTTGGGCCAGCTCATCACCATGGCAACGCGTCTGATGAAAGCGTCTATAGCCTATGTTACATGATCATATATTCTAATATATAAACAGCGTAGAACCATAAAATATATAGACCACCATTTACCTGCATCAAGCAACTATTTTCAATAATTAGTATTAATATAATTGTTACATTGCATTGAGACGCGTTCCATTCGATCGTTAGTGGACTGCGAAGTGGACTTCAAAGGGTATTTCGCCATCTTAAGTGAGATTCCAATTCGAAGGGAACAAACATGTTCAGTTTGAAGGGCACTGCCAAACGGCATAGGGAATAAGGGAACATCGATACATCCCTTCACAGGAAGTCAGTGAAGTCCACTTCAACTAATATACCGTGTTAAGGGAGTAGGGAGCAGTGAACACTGCATAGGGACCCTGTCGAATGGAACGCACCTTATAGGCTCTATGAACAACTTACTTCCGCATTCTGTAAAACAGAGTCGCATCGCTTCCGGTTCAGGTCTTTTGTATGTGCTTCATGAATTTTTTTGCGGTTTTACTCAAGATAACTTAAAAGGAGCGAGCAAAGACATAACCAATGTCCCTCACATGTGCAGATTGATATTTAAATGTTTTATATTTTTTCTTCTTCAAAGTAACGTTTAGATATTTAAATGGATAAGCCAATAACAAAGTGAAGTAGGTGGGTTAGCTCATTACCTTAAAAATCCATAGATATCGTCGTCAGGTTCTTACGGCCGTTGACACTTTCTCTGACAAGCGGATGCAATGAGACCTGTTTTCCGGTTTGGTCACGTGACGCTCGGCATAAAGCCTATTGCGAAGATTAAAAAGCATTCAGCCAACTACATATATATATATATTTATCGTGACAAACCAGATATATATATAATTGGCCGGTGAGTGGAAAAAGTTCATTTCAAACCCTGGTTATTAGAATGTCTAAAGCAGAACAAGACTTTTCGTGTGTCAAGCTTTCGTCTTTACTTTTCCCCCACTCCAGAACTGTTGTGATTCATGTGAAGCTTCTGCATCATACGCTCATTGAAGAGAAGCGCGCCCTCCTCTGGCCAGACTCAACACTTCAGGGGCAGATGTCTCTGTATCTGCGCACTAACATCGATATCTTAGAATAAGTGTAGAAATCACAGAGTCAATTTCTGGTGGCTTTTATCAGATTCCCACAATAAAATCTAATACAGAACATTATGAAATAAAGCATAAAAAATTAGATTATCACGAACAACACCTCAACCGTAATGACATGTTTTTTGGCCCAAAAACATTTCCTGAATATAACAATATAAATGTATCATAATCCATAAAGCCCGTGCGGTTGTTCTTTCCTCGTCTCGTGCGCGTTCACAAGCCCTCGCGCTGAGATTGAAATTCTCCTTCTCATTACCAGTCTTAATAGACTCCTTCGACCTCATCCCACACTGAGATACTATCTGATCCATAGAATTAATTAATTATAGCCCAAATATTACAGATTATTAAAAATAGCATAAGTAATAGTGTAATATCTCAAGCTGTCAGAGTTTAATAGTCAACATTGTCTTGGCAGCTCTTATCAGTGGGAGACACCCGGTCAGAATATTGATTTCTAGTCGTTTTAACCATCATCTGCTGTTGTGATGGAGAATTGTCAGGCTTTTACTGCTCTGTGCTCATTTAAAATCATTAGATTGCTTCTGACGCGTTGACTAAAGCTGTCTTTCTCCCAGAGCACTGGAATATTTATATACTGTGAAAACTGACAAAGAATATGCATGTGTTGTGCCAGAGGAACAAGAGCTGGAAATAACATCATTTAGTGCCCTAAAACAGCCTTTTTCATCTGCAATGTTTGCGTTATATAAATGATCCGTTTCGGAAAAGATTTTGTGCTTTCATTATTTAAAACAGAAACCGGAGAGTGTTTAATCGGTCAAATGATCTGGAATATGTAGCTGATTTGTTCTGACATGTCTCTTGTTATTTAATTGTCAATAATGAATATGTTATTATGGGAATTTTCCTTACGTGTGATGAAGGCTGAAGCAGTGAATGGGACAATTTGCATGCAAATTATTGTGCATAATTTGATTAAATTGCCAAAATCATCTGCTGGGAGGAAATGTTTTAATTATCGGCAGATCTCGGCCAATCAGCTGTCTGAACAGACACATGATGAGTGTTCATTGATAGACATGGGCTATTCGAGGACAGCTAGGGTTACGCGTTTTTAAAGATGAACTTATTGTAACTTCAGCATGGCGCTGTGCGCGTGTTAAAGCAACGCATTCTCATCCCAAGGCGCCATATTTTGACACTTTTGCAAAAGCTGTAAATATACAACGCACAGGGTACCCTTTAGCGCCAAATGAGACGGTACCCTGTGCGTTGTACATTTACGCTTTTGCAAAAGCGTTTGTATATGGCGCTTTGGGATGAGAACGGGCTGGTTAAAGACGTCCGTCTAGCGCGTGTTTGTGTATAATAATGTAAAGGTGTTTCTGTGTGAACCTGCAAACACTGTAAAATATGCATTATTTAATCAGGTTGTTGTAAATGCATTGGGATGATAGTCTGCATATGTGTGTGTGTATTTAGCCTGCAGTTGAGAAACATTTTTTTATTTTATTTTTATTTATTTATAAATTTTTTTGGCCCCTGGAAAGATGAGATTAAAAGTAGAAGGTTCTGATCCTGCATCATGATGACTGGGATAATCATCTTCATCCTCACAGCTGATCGTTTTAACTATTATTTTTTGTGCAACTCTTAATGAGTTGCTTCTACAGGATCATTGGCTTGAGTGATAGCGAGGAACTAACCTCTCATGCCGCGATCTGAAGCAGATTCAGTTCGGTCGCACTTCTGTGGGGTCTTCATGTCAACTACACCGTTACTCGAGGTTGATAAGTTCAAAACTGTGCTTTCTTTAAACTAATACAGGAGATAATCAAAGTTTAAAGATTAAACATAATGCATGTTTATATAGGCTATATATATATATATTATAAGTAGGCTAATATATATATATATATATATATATATATATATATATATATATATATATATATATATATATATATATGTATATTTTTTTTTTTTTTTTTTTTTAATTCATATTAGTGTGTATGTTCGTGATTTTGGTCACATTATAAAGGCTCGCTGCTTTGAAGTGTCCCGTTCTCTCGTTAATTTCTCTGGAAACAGTGATTCTCCTAACCTTAAGCCGTGCAGTGCGAGAGATGGGAGGGAGAAAGTAGGGAAAAATAAGCCTATTTAGTGTGTTTCCAGTCCAGTGCTCTCGCTGACAGCTGTGTATATCAGGGGCCACATCATCGCTCACTCTCCTCACACTCCTCACACACTCCAGACGGAGATAATAGGCTATTAGAGGCATGGGATTAATTTGTAGCCAATTACCACTCACAGTGGAATATGAATGCATAAATAAAGCACGGCTTGTGTCTAAGTTTTGGCGATGATCAGAGCAGTGTGAAGGGGAGGGGAGCCAGCTGCGCGCGCGCGCGTGTGTGTGTATGTGTGTGTGACTTAAACGCGGGGTGTCCTGGGGGGGACGGTTCAAACCCAAAAAGGACCTGAGCAGGGGGACATCAGCATCTCCAGCTGGATCAGCATCTTACAGACGTGTTTCAGCAGCATGTCTCGTGTAGAGTAAACAGCAGGAGAGCGAGAGCTGGAGAGATATGAACCGGGAGAAGGAGAAGACGGGCGACCCCACCGGAGTCATCGTGCTCCCGCAGGACGGCATGGACGACGCGCTGCCGGTGTTTCACTGCGCCGCGGGGAGAGACGCGTTACCGGCGGACAGCAGAGACACCTCGCCGAGACACGAGCACGAGCATGACCCCGCGGGCGCGCCGCCGACCATACACCGGACCACGTCCTTCTCGGTTCTGGACATTTTGGACCCCAATAAATTTACGAGTAAGAGGCAAGCGCCTAACAGGACAGGTTGTGAGTTCATGTTTGGAGCGGAGAACAGAAGCGACGACTCAAATCACACGATCGAGCACAAGTCTTATCAGGAGGACTACGACTGTAAAAAAACTGCAGGGATTTTGAGTAAGTGACCATGCTTGTCCCCTTATTATTGTGGGTGGTGTTTGTGTTAATTATGAACGCGTTAAAGTAGGCTAATGACATGGATATTCGTTTCCCCCTCAATAATATTTAGGTTAAAATTATCGGAATAATTTATTAAAGATTGTAATGCAAAATGTGTAAGCGTTGTAACACACTTTTTGCTTGAATTATCCTGTGGTGTGTCAAATGAATTTATAAACGTGCAAATATTTCATAATTATTTAGGACATAAAATAAAAACATAGTTAATGTCTGCTTGAAATGCCCATTATTTTGTGTTTATTATAAGAAAATCTACGGTTGATAAAATTATTTCTTTATTGTTAACAAATGCGACTTGGCCTTCCGCCGTCTTCTTCGTCACCTGGAGGTCTGAAGTTTATTTACAACTAATTACACTAGTTTTGGAGTAATTACAATCTTTATTAAAGTCTTTCAAGTGTCTGATTGAGTGGCTGTTGTGAAGTGACGGAAAGAAAGGTTTAATAGAATTCGGTTTTTCTTGAGACTGGTGGAAACTTTTACTGTGTGTGTGTGTGTGTGTGTGTGTGTGTGTGTGTCAGGTAAACTTCACAGTAAACTATATTAAAACAACCCCTCAGATGAGTCTTAAGTTCAGGACTGCACTTTTTAGGTGTTTTTTAGGGACCAATGATCGATATTACCCTTAATAAGTATAATAGGATTTAATCTTGTAATTATCCGAATTTTAACTCTATAATTTAGATGTTGAGAGAGCTGCCTGAAAGAGATATACTCATTTCTATAATAGGATATCGACCAGATCCTCCCCATTATCCGCGTCTTTACGCAGACCTGCCTTAAATTAAGCGCAATCGAATGGCTTTAATTGTTTTTTCTTTAGATATGTTAGCGCTTTGTCTCGAGTCTAAATGGCGAAGAGCAGAACACAGTCTTCGTGAGGATCATCTTATCTTCTGTGCCTGTGTTTGCAAGGACAAATATGTGTCAACCTCGATGATTGATTGGAGGCCGCGCGCGAAAGCAATTCGCAATGAACAGTAATTGTGGGCTGCAATAATTTGATAAGGTTTGTGCTGTTTTTAACAGCCGCTTTAAATGGTCGAGTAAATTGAGAGTTATCGATTAGTTGTGATTTAAGATGTCAAGACGAATTGACACGCCAGAGGAAGTGGCATCTATTCACTCACTTCATAAACAGGACGAAAAGCGCTCACACAGAAATATCAGCTTAATTTAATATTTTCTTTTTAAATCATTGTGTGTGTTTTTTTAAACTAGTAATGCTGTAACATAATTATTTAAATCCCGCATCTGTGCTACAGTTTAATTCGGAAGAAAATATGTTGCGTTAACTCGATATTTTAAATGAAAAATGACTAAATGAAAGATGCTATTTGTAGAACGTTTTATTTACACTTAAAAATAAAGGTTCTTTATTGGCATCGATGGTGAGAACATTTAACATCAGTGGACTCTTTCAATTGCACAAAAGGTTCTTTATAGTGGAAAAATGGTAATTTAGATTTTTAAAATTGTTTTTCGCACTAAAAAAATAGTTATTTAAGAATTGATCACTTAAAGATTCTTTTGCGAAACAAAAATCGCTTCACTGAGAAAAATCCCGCCATTATTAGAGTGTAAGAAAAAAAAAGGCAAAATTAATAACAACATTTATAGCCACTTACTAAAATGCCTTTTTTTTCTACCCCGTAATAATTGATCGAAATTCGGTGAACCTGTTGGTGGAGACACATCAATGTCAGTGAGTGTAGCTGTGTGATGGTGTCTGACGGGTGTTTTGGTGTGTTCCCCAGAGGACGGGTTCGTGTTCCGGTCAGAAGAGCGCGAGTCTGACGGAGAGCTGTGCAGCGAGGAGAGCGCGCTCACCGGGAACAACGACACCGAGTTCGGCCAGCACGAGGACGACGACCCCGTCAGCAAGAGCCCGGACGGACCGCAGTCGCAACAGTCCTCAACAAACGGACAGAGTCACTCGGCGAAGCCCAAACGGAAGCGCTCCGGTTCGGACTCGAAGTCGGGCAAACCCAGGAGAGCCCGGACCGCGTTCACGTACGAGCAGCTGGTGGCTCTGGAGAACAAGTTCAAGTCGACGCGATACCTGTCCGTGTGCGAGCGCCTGAACCTGGCGCTGTCCCTGAGCCTGACGGAGACGCAGGTCAAAATATGGTTTCAGAACCGCCGGACCAAGTGGAAGAAGCAGAACCCGGGCGCAGACACCAGTGCGCCGACCGGCGGGAGCGGAGCAGGGCCGAACGGGTCCCTGAGTCCCCTGAGCCCGTCCCCTCCCATGAGCGCACACCTGTCCATGCACTCCGGCTACCCGGGCCACGCGCCCGGAGGACTCGTGTGCACGGCGCAGTTGCCGTTCCTGCCGGGTCACGCGGTTCTGTCGCCCTTCATGCTGGGCTCGCAGACTGACGGCGCGCCCACGTTTTCCAGCGCCGCCACTTATAAGAGCAGAACGGGACGGAGGAGGACAAAGAACATCTCTAACTTGAAGCGCTATATTCTCTCACACACGTGCAAAAGACACTTGAGAGGTTTGTGATGGGAGGCGAACTGTTTTACAACCTTTGCTGCACTGTGGCGAACCCAGAACTCAGTTTACGTGCTAATGATTAGATTTCGAATTGCTTCATTTTGATAAAATGTGAATATTTCTCTAGAGCAGACTGTAAATATTCAGTTATTATAAAATGTGTTTAGACTTTAACTTTGAATGCAAATGTAGTAGGGTATAAAACAGATATGTATTCGAAACAAAGAATGAGATTGTGTACAAACATAGGCCTAATGAAAAGTTTATCTTGAGTTTTTTTTTTACTGTGGGCCACATTATTTAATTCTGAAGTTGCATAGACTATGCTATTATTTTAATTGTTTGTCTCAATTAAAAATGTTGCAATAAAATGACTAATTGTCAACTATTCCGTTGGCATGAGGCCAATATGAGAACTGAAGTCATTGAAACTCTTTAACGCATCATCTGAATAACCGCTTTAACGAACGAATTGCAGCAATAATCGCGTTATATTTCTAATGATTTCATGGCATTTTTAGACTGTAGAAAGTTTGAAACCGTTGCGTGTAATTGCTGTGGAAATATTGTGGACGAGTGAATTTATTTGAACTTAACCTAAAAAAATGTTTAGTAGTCTTAGTGCAAATACAGGAATAAAATTCAGTTCCAGAAGGTTTAAAAAAATCGAATTCGTTTAGAATATATAATATAGAAAATTTTACAATCGAAATATTTACGTTCTTTTTTAAAGATATCCGCTGATATTCTATTTGAGCTCTAATGAGACATGATGTCCTCTTTAAATCGACTTATTGATTTGACAGTTGCTTAAATATCAATAACGATGTCAGCTGATGGCTTTCGAAGGGCAGGTGAAAAGTAGGCTACTAAAATATTTCGATCGCAATAAACAGTTTATTGTTCGTTAAAATATTTGTGTGTCTATTTTATGTAATTATTAGGCTATGCTTTATTAATATACTTCCGTGTATTAATTCAATTCATTCGATTGCAAATGTTTAACACGGGTCTCTAGCAAATCGTTTCTGAAATCTGCGCACGTTTTGAGATATTAAAGAGTCAAACACTTCGAGATGAAATGGTCAAATATGCCGCTAAATGTCGCGTGATTTCCAGCGGCACGCGATTATTCTCAGTGCATTATTTTCTAGTTACTTTGCTTCCTTAATATTTGAATGATATGAAATATTACATTACACCCATGCTTGTGTATAGCCTATATCAAAACGTTAATTTAATCAGTTATATTCCACGGGATAATATTGTTTTGCGTCAAATGATTCTAAATTCGTTTCGTGCATTTTTTTTCCCTCAATATAATTTCGTGGCCAGAAATATAAATACACAATTTAAAAGTGTATTTATACACATTTCCACATATTTACTACTACGTATATAATTATTAGGCTACAATTATACAACTATTATAAATATTATAATCTGTGGTTAGTGTGTTTTATTTTATTTTTTTGTTATTAATTTTTTGACGTGCATTTCAAAAGCGTATTATTACTTATTATTATTATAACATATATATTTTTTATTACCTATTATTATTATAAACACAATAGG